>NW_021026564.1:54768-73681 GCF_004153795.1 Camellia sinensis | reverse complement strand
TTAGCATTACTGTCGATTACGAAGAATGCTGTCATACAATCCCTGGTTCCCACACTTAAATTAATGGGTAGAATCCCCTGAGCCATTTGCTTATCTCCAGCAAAACCAGCAATAGTTGTGCTTGTAGGCAAAAGATAATATCTTAATTTTATTGCAGCAAAATACAAAGCAAGACACAGCTTTTCAACAGCTGAATATTTACATTCACAAGAATTTAAAAACCTACTAAGGTAATAAACAGCTTGCTTCTTGCCTTCTTCATTGTCTTGGGCTAAGAAAGCTCCCGATGAATCTTCTGCTGCAGCTATATACAACTTCAAAGGCTTAACGCCATTTGGTGGCATCAGTACTGGAGGGTTGGCCAAGTAGGCTTTGATTCCTTCGAAAGCAATTTGATGCTCCGCTGTCCACACAAATTCCTCTTCATCTTTCAGCCTTAATAAGGAAGAAGATACTTTAGTTTTCCCTGCAGTGTTAGAAATGAATCTTCGAAGAAAATTAACCTGTCCAAGGAACTTTTGTAATTCTTTCTTACTTGATGGAGGTTTGGCTTCAATGATGGCTTTGGCTTTATTCTGGTCAATCTGTATTCCTTTCTTGTGTACTACATAGCCCAAGAAGTTTCCAGATGATACGCCAAAAGCATACTTAAGAGGATTAAGCTTCAATTTGAACTTTCTCATTCTTTCAAAGGCTGCTTCTAGGTGAAACAGATGTTTCTCCATGGATTGGGATTTAACTATAATGTCATCAATATAACACTCTAAATATCCTCCAATAAGGTCATGAAAGATAGTGTTCATAGCCCTCTGATATGTGGCCCCAGCATTGTTTAGGCCAAATGGCATTTTAACCCATTCGAAGGTCCCAATATTCCTAGGACATCTGAATGCTGTCTTGTGAACATTCTCCTCCGCAATGCAGATTTGGTTGTAACCAGAGTGCCCATCCATCATTGATAAAATTTGATGCCCTTTTGAACTGTCCACCAGCAAATCTACTATAGGCATAGGATATTCATCTTTTGGAGTTGCTACATTTAGGTTTCTAAAATCGATGCATACCCTCATTTTGCCATTCTTCTAAACTACAGGCACAATATTAGATAGCCATTCAACATACCTGGCTGTCCTGATAAAGCTAGCCTTGAGTAGTCTAAGAATTTCTTCCTTAACTTTCTGTATCACTTCTGGACCCATTCTTCTTGGTTTTTGTTTGTATGGCTTGAAGTTAGGCTTCATAGGAAGCCTATATTCCACTAATGACCTATCCAATCCCGGTAGTTCATTATAAGACCATGCGAAACAATCTTTATATCTCCTCAGTATAACCAACAACTGGTTCCTGTCAAGAGTATTCAACCGAGCACTTATATAAATGGGTTGTTGTACAGAACCTTCCCCTAAATTTATTTCTTCTAAGGGGTCTTGTATCTGAGTACTTACTGGAACTCCTTCTTTGATTCCTTCTAGCTTCGAAGCAATCTCCTTGCTGCATTATGTTCCCAGGTTCTTTGATTCAACCTCTTTACCCTCCTCCTCATAGACGAAGTTTGTCCACAAGGCTTCTTCTTCCTGTATTTCTTGGACTTTTGTTTCTATGTCCAATGCACAGTATTTATCAAGGGTCAAAACTCTGGCTTGTTGCTGCTCTTGCTTGTAGCCAATTATCATGACTTCTTTCTCTTGCTCCCGCACTTTCTGGACTATTAACTTTACATCCAATATTGAAAACTTAATTAAAGCCAAAGACTTGACTTCTGGTGCTTCATCTTGCTGCCTATAACCAGGTATCATTGTCATCTTTAACGACCACCTCTTCATCAGCACTCTCCTGGACTAAGTGCTTCAGGTGTGTCACTTCCTCATCAGCCGTTACTTCGGCTGAGCCATCAGATTTTATCAGTATACTGAATGGAGTCACTCCCTCAATATACAACTTGGCTTCTGCGAAGTCTGCGTAGGCTATGAAAGGTTGAGGATCTGCATCAATTTCCTCCGTCTCTCCATTGCCTAGAGCCATTATCATTTTTTGATGCAAAGAGGAAGACACACATTTGTTAGTGTGGATCCAATCTCTACCAAGTAAAGCATTGTACTTCGCATTGTTGTCGATGATGAAAAACGCCGTCATACAGTCCCTGGTTCCCACACTCAGGTTGATGGGTAGAATTCTCTGGGCCATCTGTTTGTCCCCAGCAAAACCAGCAATGGTTGTACTGGTTGGGATTAACCTGGGATTCCTTTTTCCTAATTTCTTCAAGGAAGATTTCGGTAGTAAGTTCACCACTGCCCCATTATCCACTAAGACTCGGTTCAACTGTATCCCATTGAAGAAGGCCTTAATATACAAAGGCTTAACATGCTGTGTCATAGAATTCGAGGGATATTCAAAAGGATACGAGAGCTTAATACTTACCACTTCTTCACTCTCATACTCAGTTTCCATTGGGGTAATCATTCCGGAATTATCTTGTACTATACTCACTTGTGAGTCTTTACTAGAGACTGGAATTACGTCAATTTCTTGACCATCTTGGTTCTCATCTCTAGCTTGGAACTCATGAGGTAGTATATACACCATGTTTACTGATACTGGAGGAAACGAACCAAACTGGATGGCTGGCTGTACCTGTTTCCCCTTTTGACTACCTTGGTCAGTTACCTCAGAAGCATCCTGCATGCTGCATTCTGGCACTTCATTGCTAACAGGTTCCTTCGAATGGTTTTCCTCGGCTGGTTTTTCAACCAAAAATGTTTGCTCGGCCATGAAGGCTTCGAACATTTCTTCTTCCACCATTTCTTTCTTTTGGCTTATGTCAATTTCTTCTTCCGTCTCGCTACCACTCTCTATCAGAGCTTTCTCCAATCTTGCTAAACTAGCATTCTCTCTGACTTTTAGTTCAGAATGGACATTAGCCAACTGTTCTTTGCTGCAACCCACCTTGCTTTGTAGAGTTGGCTTTGGAGTATGGTCTGACTTTGGATTCTTCTTTCCTTCGGTCTGGATCAATGAAGAACTCTCTTCACTTTCTTTCAGGTCTTGCTGGTACTGGGCGTACCTACGCTGAATTTTCTTCCTTTGTGATCTGGAAATTACGGGGACCATATCTGATTCCTTCGTTCTTGGGTGTTTCAGCAATACCCAATTGTCGGGGGCTACCAAAGGAGGCTTAACCATCCTACCTTGGTTTCCAACATTCCTTTGGATAGGCACTTCCCTAGGTTTGTTCTGCATCACAAACCAATCTGGAACCCCAGGTACACATGAACTTACTGACCCAGATGTTGAGCTGCCCTTTTTTTCCTTCGAGGCCACCTTCGAAGCTAACTGTGAAGGCAATTGCTTGGCCCTGACTTCAAGCGTCGAGCCTGATTCAGGCTTTCGATGAAGGTGATCATTTTCTACCCTCCATGAGGCTGGTCTAAGGGGCCAATCTCTAGCTTTGATCCTAAAACCTGAACTCTTCTCCAGTCTTCTTTCAGAATGACTGCTCTACATTCTGTAGTAGTTAGGTGGCCTGGACTCATATAAGGGCCTCTTGCCTTTAGCATGCATTCTATCAACTGCAGGCTCAACCACTATTGGTTGCTGCCTAACATTAGCCGGATACGGCCTTTTATTATAAGCATTGGTTGGTTTGGGACGCCTTTGCACATCCTTGTAATATTGCTTCCCATCAACCGGAAGGCCTTTCAACCACTTATAACTCAACCTGCACCTGGGACACATCCTCTGCATTACGGCTGCCTCTAGGGAGTCGTCATCCAGTGCTTCTTCATCAGAGTCTTCCCTCTGGTGTGAGAAATCTTGTCCAATAGCTGGCAGATTTTTGATGTCCTTCTTGGTAGCTGTCTGATTGGCAATATGCATCTGCACACTGACCTTTTCCAATTCCTGCAGAGATAAATTCTGGAAGTTTGGTACAACAACATTAGCTACGCTCTCTCCAACCTCTGGAAATGGATTACTGTCGATCCCCATGGCCTTTTCTGTTTTGGCTGAGAATTTCAAACTTCTTTTCCGAATTTGTTCTTGGATCCTGTCTCGAAAAACAATGCAGTTTTTAGTCGAGTGAAACCAAGAGTTATGCCATTTACAATAGACTTTTCCCTTAAGTTCATCAGGAGATGGAAGTTTTACTTCTTTTGGTAACTTAAGGAAGTTGGCCGTAAGTAAATGATCAAAAATGTCATCTGCTTTAGTTAAATCAAAAGAGTACTTCCTATGAAGGACTTTCTTTTTAAACTGTTGGTCAATTGTTGTATCCTTATGAATTAATGCTTCACAGATTACAGGTTCTTTCCCCACAATCTCTGCTGCATCAATCTCATAGTATGTTCTTTCCCCACGAAGCCTAAACTCTAAGCCATTTTGGGCCAATCTTACGAATTCTGGCTCTGGCAAGATAACCCTACATTTATTTCGAGCCCTTTTAAATCTGGCAATAAACTGAGTAGCCTTCTCTTCAGGCCTTTGACTCAATCTTGCCAAGTCTGCCATGGAAACTTCTAGCTCTGATTGGAAGAATTGGGCATGAAATGCCTCTTCCATTTGTTGCCAAGTCTGGATGGAACCAGGTGTAAGGTTAATGTACCATACAAATGCTCCCCCAGTTAGAGAGTTTGGGAATAGTCTCAACTTCATATAGTCATGATTGGTAAATTCACCACATTGAGTAGCAAACCTAGCAATATGCTCTACTGTTGATTGGTTTCCGTTCCCATAAAAAGGGACAAAATCTGGTATCCTGAAACCCCTTGGGTATTCATGTACCTTGTCGACCCATTTTGGGTATGGTTTTCTGTACATAGGAGTTTGGACCCCCCGAGCCATTGGTCCACACATCTCCCTAACAATATCAGCAATTTGGTTCCTAGGGACCATATTTTGTGCCTGCTGAACCACTACTGGGGGAACAAACACAGGATTTGGTAGACAAACTTGTGCTTGTGGTCCTCTTAGTCCATAGGGTGGTATATTTGGGACTGGTTGTCCCTGTGGTGCAGGTTGCTGTTGGGGGTGTGGGTAACCTCTTTGAGCCTGTCCTGCGAAGGGACCTGCGAAAGGTGCTAGAACAGGTGTTGTATCCCTTCCATTTGTGGGAAAACCTTCCAACCCCCCGGGTATAAACTCGAATAAGGAATTATTGTACCCCCTAGTGCCAGGTATGGCTTCGAACGTGGGATTTGGAACCATTCTTATGCCATTTTCTTGTACTGGGCCAGATCCATCAACTTGCATTGCTTCACTGTTAAACATTGAGGCATTTTGGCTTGCTATAGGCCTCGAAATGGGTTCGTACCAAGACTGAGGTGATGGTCTTTCATGACTCTGATTACTAGTTTGACTATTAGAATGTCCATTAACTTGCATAGGCTGTTTATCTCTAGCCAATCTTTGCTGAGGGACATTTACTTCCTCTATGTGTTTTGCATTTGTTGGTTGGTGGTTATTCATTCGATCCAAAAAGGATGTTGCCCACCTTTCCATTGTGTTCATTAATTGTTGTCCCATGGCATCTACTAGGCCATCCTATGGATTTATTGGCTGAGTAGATGGCACAGTGGACGGTCCAATTCCTTGGTTTCGTCCAATACTATGAACATGTGGTTCTTGATCCGAAGTGCTGGTCTGTTCGACCAAAGGTTCTGATAAAATAGGAGTTTCCACAGGATGTGTTATCACATTATCCCCTAGATTAGGTATTTCTATCTCTCCTTCCACGCCTTCTTCCAAGCGTTTATTTTCTCCTTATCTCCTACGTCTAGCCATTTCAATTGGTTCCACTGGGCGTGCCAAAAATATATGTTGGCTTTTTGGCTTTCGAAGGTTATTTTTGTAATTGTGAGCGTACCAGCAAGGATCAATCAGTCCTTACAGAATTTTAATTGCCAACCAATTATCAGACGATTGTGTTGTAGTTCTTTCAGCCTCAATGAAGAGGACTTTTACTGGTGGCTGGATTTAAGAGAATTTAAGCACAAGAACAGTTAAATAAAGAGCAATTGAAGCACTTCATTAGTATGAAAAACTTACAATGATCCAAATCTAGCCTCGTAGAAGTTTACAGCGACAATCTATTTGAAACTACTCCTATGAATGAAGTGCAGTGCAAGAATTTAAAGTACAGGAATGTAAAGAACAAGAAATATAAAAACTGGAAAGAAATATGTAAAGTAAGACTAGTTTGTTGGATCTGAGTTTAAGCGTTTTTCTGGGGTCTTCCCTGCTATTTATACTCCTCAAAGATGACCATTGAACTGTACTTCAAACTGTCGAACTGCTCCTCCGTGATCACTGATCATGCTGCCTTATAAGTAGTTCCACTATGCCATCACTTGCAGTTAAGCTTCCTTCCTATATTTGAATTTGAATGTGAGTAACTGTTGAAGCCACGTCACCTTGCATCTCTTTGCTGATCCAATGTTACTCGGACCACGCACTAGACAATATCAACTGTCACGTGTACGATTAGGATCGAAGACTTGAACAGTCTTCCTATATTACTTTTACTCTGCCACGCGTCGAACTGTAACTGGTCTTTTACAAAATACGTAGCCAACAATAACATTTTAATTATTAAAGTGTATAAATTTTACTATTTATAATTTTTTTGTTAGGCACTTACCAATCAGTCTTATTAATTAAATTTATTTATTTATAGGTCTTGACAAATAAATTTATCACTGAAAATTTATTCATAAAAATAAGATAAACTGATCAATAAGTAGGTAATAAATTCAAAAACTAGGACCCATTAGCAATTTATTCTTTTTATAATTTTATTTTTCTGCCACTACCTTAATGACCTGTTAGTAATTTACACTTTATTTACACTTTTTATTTTATTTTATTTTTCAGCCGCCATCATCAGCTCTATCAACACCAAACACATTTTCAAAATATTTTTACATCCCAAACAAAATTAGAACTTTTTGTTTCTTATTTTTTACAAAGTCGTCAATTGGAAAATTAATAGAAATTTCTAACTGTTACATGGCATGAGAAAGGATCAATTCCAACATTTAGGAAGTGGGTTAGAAGTTACTTTTCAACTTTTAATTCATTTTGGATCACATCATTCCTATATTTTTAGGAATTGGAATCACTATTGTACTAAAAGCACAGCAGTGACTGTTGTGTCTCAATTTGAGGTGCATTATGGGCTTATTTTTATGATCTGAACCGTTGGTTTTGTAGAATTTGTTGAGTAATTCATGCCTACTAAAAATTATATTAATCGAATATCAATAACTATATGATCGAACGGCATATTTTTTATGCTATTTCTCAACAAAAAAAAAAATTATTGTTTATTTTTTTGCTTATCGATCATATAGATATTGAAATCCGATAAATATGATTTTTGGTAAACATGAAATACTTTACAAACCCTACAACATGAACGGTTCAGATCATAAAAATAAGCTCATAATGCACCTCAAATTGAGTCACAGCAGTCACTGTTATGCTTTTAGCACAGCAATGACCCCATTTCCTATTTTTTATACTTTTTTTTTTAAAAAGAAAAGTTTAAAAAAACTAAAAAATCAGTTTTTAACCATCTTCTCAAAACAACCCAAGTATGATATGATTAAAGGTTTATTTGGGAATTGGCTTCCTTAATGATTTTTTAATTTTTTATAAAAAGTCATAAACAAATAGAATGATATTGTGCATTTGACTTTTTATTAAAATCTAAATTTCCAAACATGTCATAAGACGATGTTTGGAATAATCTTTTTTGGCTTCATTTGGGAAGTGGGTTGTTTTTTGACTTTTTTTAACTTTTTGTGAAAGAAATGATATAATGATTATGGATTAGATGTGATATTTTGTTTCATTAAGCTAAAAAACTTATTTTGTCTTTTTATGGCTAAAACAGCCTCAAACCCAACCCAACTCTTCTTCCCTTTGGCTATTTTAGTTACAAAAAAATAAAATAGACTAAAAAATCAATAAGACAAAATGTCACATCTAAATTATAATTATTTCATTTTTTTTCTTATAAACGTACAAAAGTCAAAAAGTCTATCCTAAACGAGACTGATAGACTTTTTAGCCTCAGATTAATTGTCAAAAAATCAAAAAATTAATTCACATCTCAAACGAACTCTACGTAATTTATAACATACTGAAAAAAGAGCTGACAATTCTCATCTCTTATAATTTTCAAGGTTTTGCCAAGTTTTTCAATATTTCTTGCGCATGAAAATGAGGCCAACGCTTAAACATTATCAAATCTTTCTAATGGATCCTCAAGGTTGCTTCTTGAATATGCAACCCACGAAACTGTTGTTCATTTATATTATTTCTCAAGGTTGCTTCTTGAATATGCAACCCATGAAACTGTTGTTCATTTATATTATTTTCTGAGGTTGCTTCTTGAATATGCAACCCATGAAACTGTTGGCTCTCAAGGCTAATTGTCAGTGTTGGACTTTGGGTAATTATGGATAGCTTTGCTGTGACAGTTATAATAGAAGGGTTATGTATGATGACTTTTCATTTATGTTATCACAACAAAAATGTGTTAGAATTGTTTTTCACAGATATTTTCTAAAATTTATTTAAAATATAGGTGGTTCTTTATAATTTGAAAAATCACAAATATTTTTTTGTAAGAATTTTTTATTGAGTAAATTATCAATAGGTCGTACTGCTAGGACTTATTACTCATTAAGTCCAATTGATAAATTTATTAAATAATAAAATTTATCAGTCACACTTATTTTTATGAATAAATTTTTACTCTTTAGTTGAGGGGATTTACTGTAATTTACTCTTTATTTTGTTATAACAGTCAAACCATGAAATTTTTATTATAATTTCTCCAAATAAATTTGCTTTAAACCCATTATTTTTTTTATCTATTAAAAAAACTAAGGCTGTGTTTGGAGCAGCTCTGGAAACATGATTCCAGAACTGTTTTCAATGCTTTGTTTGGTTAAAATTTTAAAAAATTAATTCCAATATAACATTGCAAAACTCATTTCAACTTTTGTTTGGAGAAGAGAGTTTTTTTTGAATTTTGAATTTTGAAAAGCACGACTTGGGTCTACCAGGTCATCTTCCCGGACGTCCTCCCGAATGTCCGGCCGATTGACTGGAACAATGTTTTTATTTTATTTTATTTTATTTTATTTTATTTTATTTTATTTTTGCAATTGACACTTGTTATTTGGGAGGAAAAAAAAAGAATTTTTTTTTTGATTTTTATAACAAAAATAATATATTTTTTATATATTTTAAATCAAAAATAATTCCAACCAAATATACAATCAAAAGTTATATTGAATTTTAAAAGAGTTTGGTTATGAGTTTTGAATAGAATTTTTAATAGAGTTTTGAGTTATGTATTTGGTTATAAGTTATAATTTTTTGAATTAAGTTTTGAAAACTCTTTTCATAACTAATAATCAAATAAATTTTTTTATTTCACATGTTATATCAAACATTTTAAATTCAATTCAAAACTCAATTTAAAACTCTTTTCAAAACTCATAATCAAATAAATTTTATATACTCAAATCATAATTCCAAAACTCATAAATTCAAAATATAACTTTATTCTCAAATCGTATTTTTAAAACTCTATCAAATGCTACCAAAAAATAGCCCATTCTCCCAAAAAAAAAAAAAAAATACAAAAAAATTGAGTTTCAAATCATAGCAAGAAGATAAAAAATGCTGCAAATAATTGGAAAATTACAAAAATTATTAAGAATTCAATACCTTCATCACAAATTAGTCAAACTTGAAGAAAGGTCCTCCAAGTGCCCTCTCAATTGCAAGCAAACTCCTGGGGGGCATGAAGTGCTGGGTATTTTCCAGTGGTTATTTTCGAAGATTTCGTGTTGTACTCTAATCGAACCTTGGCCCTGTTGGAGGTAGTTGATGAGCTTCTTTTTTTTATAAAAAATTAAAAAATTACTAAAATAATTTATTCTCAAATAAGATCTTTTTATTTTATTTTATTTTTTAGTATTTTATTTTATTTTATTTTTCTGCCGCCACCCTAAGGTTATTCAAAAAAAACTCTTCTCTAGTCTCTGATAGTCCTCGTTAAAGCTCGACAAAAAAGTCAATAACGCCAACAAATTATCATACACAACATCACCTGAAAATGATGCGTAATCTCAACTTGGTCTTTTTCAATCTCTGCCCAGCAATTGTAATGGCGACTTCTTCAACTCCACACCTTCATTCTTCTTTTCTTCTTCTCACCCTCCGAAAAGAAAAGAAAAACCCAAAAAAAAAAAAAAAAAAACCAGAACCAAACCCATCTTCCTCCAGCTCCCTAGTCTCTTGCTCCTCAAGGTTGCTTCATTTTTTATACCCAGGAAATATATATATATATATATAGATGCAGATACATACCCACGTTTGCAATTTGTGAATACATTTATGTAATTTTTTTTTATCGTTTTTCTTGCCTGCCACGTGTTTGTCTTATTGCGCCTTAAACTGTTTGAACAGGGTTTTTAATTATTTTCTTTATTTGTTAAGGAATCTATATGTATATTTATATTTTGAAGTTGAAAAAGCTTCTTATTATTTAATTTTGATTGAGAATTCAGTTATTTTATCTGTGTTTCTTTTATACATATATGCATGTAAATCTGTGTTTGCTTATTTCTCTTGCTCATTTCAGGTGGAGAGTTTGGGTGATTCAGATATTTAGGGTGTTTGGTTATGAGAGTTGTTTGAGAATTCTTGTCAATTATGTGTATTGAGATGTTCCGGACGAGGATTATGTTGTTTGGAACTGCTTTTGTTGTGTGGTTGTGTTGCTCTCATCTGTTTGGTGGGGCAGATGTTATTTTATCTGGGTTTCTTTTATACATATATGCATGTAAATCTGTGTTTGCTTATTTCTCTTGCTCATTTCAGGTGGGGAGTTTGGGTGATTCAGATATTTAGGGTGTTTGGTTATGAGAGTTGTTTGAGAATTCTTGTCAATTATGTGTATTGAGATGTTCCGGACGAGGATTATGTTGTTTGGAACTGCTTTTGTTGTGTGGTTGTGTTGCTCTCATCTGTTTGGTGGGGCAGATGGCCAGGTTACTGACCCAGTGGAAGGTAACACTTTAATTTGCTTTTGTTTTTATTTGTTGTTATGTATAACATTTCTATGTTCATTAAACATTTCAAGAATTTTTGTTTAAATTCCTCATAATTTGCATTGTTTTTTTTACCCTTTTGAGCTCTTTTGTGCAATGACAATCTAACTTGCTTCTCAAGTTTTGTGAAACCTGTAAAATGAGAAAAAGTTCACTACCATGTTACTTGGCTTGTAGAAATTTGGGAATTACATATATAAGTGCATTTTCTACATGGTTTCAACTAAAGTAAAGAGACAAATATTATAGAGCTTCGTCATATTTAATGCCAAAGAGATTCTTCATATTTGTTACATTTTGACAAGAACTGCAAAAGATTTTTGTATCATAAAAAAATTCAATCCCTGGTAAAAGAATGGAACGGCTTTCACCTTATTTAAACCATAGTTCATGTATGACTATTCAAATTTCAAAGAATCTTGCAAATTTATTTGAGCTAAATTTCTAGCCAATTTCCTTGTTTGACGACCAAATTAAAGTGTTTCTTTACTCTGTTGATGCCACCGTCAATGCAAATAAGACTTAAAAATTGTGAGGAAAATCTTTAAGGAAATCAAGTTGTGGTCCCCTGAATTAAAATTACCAATTTGATTAAATCCTTATAGGTGTCATTGGGAGGTCAATTCTATGATGACGAAAGAAGAGAGTAGGTTCACCAAGCTGGGGAACCTATTTCTTGAGATGGATAGGCGCCTCGCTAGCTATTATATATTTGGTTGATCAATCAGAGTTGTGCTTTTCCTTGAAACTGGAAAATCTGAGGGTCAATCTAGTTAAAAGAGAACTGATGGTTTTGAATATTGCCACACATTTTCTCAGGACTTCTGCAACAGTCCCTCCTAAAGGGGGTTGTACCCACTAGCCAATGGGGGTGTGCATAGATTGGTTTGGGTTGGTTGGGGGTATTTTTTTAGCCAAAAAAATTAGGCGGGCTGAGTAAGTTTTCACCTGCCATCAGACTGCTTCAAAACCAGCAATTTGATTGAAAAATATGCTGCGTTTCAAACAAACGGGCTGGGCGGGTTGGGAAAAAAGTTATTAACAGTGGCATTAGCAGCAACATTTCTAAAACAACTAGCATGAGCCAAACCAAACCAAACCAAGCCTTAAGTCCCATCAAATGGGGTCGGCTACATGAATCCTTCTTCTCCATGCGGCCCTATCAAAGGCCATTTCATTAGTCAAATTAAGTAGATTCATATCTTTATTTATAACGCTAGTCAACGTTAATCTAGGCCTACCCCGTCCCCTAACACTTCCATCTACCATTACAGTATCGCATCTCTTCACTACTGCCTCTGTTGGTCTCCGTTGAATATGACCAAACCATCTCAAACGATTCTCTCTCAACTTATCTTCTATCGGTGCTACTCCTACCCATTCCCGAATACACTCATTCCTAATCCTGTCCTGTCTAGTCTTACCACACATCCACCTTAGCATCCTCATCTCAGCCACACTCATCTTATCTACATGTTGTTTCTTAGTTGCCCAACACTCCGTCCCATACAACATAGCTGGTCTAATAGCCATTCTATAAAACTTACCTTTTAGTCTAGTGGGTATTCGTTTATCGCAAATACCCCAGACGCACTTCTCCATTTACACGTCATCCTCGCTTAATCCTATGGCCACATCTGCATCAACTCTCCCGCTGTTGTGAGATACTCGACCCTAATAACGAAAATGTTCACTCTTAGGCAGTTCTTTGGTTCTCAATCTTCACTTTTCCTCTCTTTCATTGTTACTGTTACTAAAATTACACTCCATGTACTCTGTCTTAGTTCTGCTTTATCCGAAATCCTTTAGATTCAAGAGCTTTTCTCCAAATCTCCAACTTTGTGTTACATCTTACTCTAGTCTCATCCACTAACACAATATCGTAAGAAAGCATACACCATGGCACGTCATCCTGAATATTTATCGTCAACTCGTCCATAACTAAAGCAAAAAGAGAGAGAGAGTAAATCCTTGGTGTAACCCACAGTGAATGGAAATTCATTTGTTTCTCCAGCTGGCGATCTAATAGTAGTCACCACCCCTTCATACATGTCCCTAATCAACGTCAATTATGTAGCCTTTTGTCACCCCTTCTCTAACGCCCACCATATTATATCTCGAGGCACTTTGTCATATGCTTTCTCAAGGTCGATAAACACCTATGAATGCCTCTTTTCTTTCTTTATACTTTTCTATTACTCTCCTCAAAAGATAGATCGCTTCCATTGTTGACCGACCAGGCATAACCCCAATTGATTCTCTGACACCTCTGTTATGTCTCGCAATCGGCGTTCCATCACCCTCTCCCACACTTTTCATTATATGACACATAGCTTAATTCCTCTATAGTTGTTACAATTCTGGACATCACGCTTTATTCTTATAGATTGGCACTAAAATACTCTTCCTCCACTCATTTGGCATGTTCCTAGTCAACAAAATTTTACTAAACAACCTAGTCAACCAAGCAACTCCCTTTTTACTCAAACACTTCCAAGCTTCAATAGGGATATCATCAGGTCCTAAAGCCTTATTTAATTTCATCTTCTTAAGTGCAATCTCCACTCAAATTTAATCCTGTGATAGAACCTATAGTCTTGGTTTATCGTATTACTGATTATTTCTTCCCCTATTGTCGTACTTCCATGTTCCTCATTTAATAGTTTCTCAAAATAATTCTTCCATCTTCCTTAATCTCATCATCCTCACCAATGCCTTAGAATCCTCACTCTTGATGCCTTTACTTGATTAAAATCTCTTATTTTCCTCTCCGTATCTTAGCAAGTTTGTATACCCTTTTCTCTCCCTCCTTACTGTCTAGTCTAGTGTATAGGTCATCATTAAACTTTCAACTTAGTCTCTCTCACTACTTTCTTGACCTCCTTATTAGCCAATCTATAGCTCTTAGGTTTTCCTCAGTTCTATCCTTCTGCCACTTTTTAAAGCACTCTTTTTTTGCCTTAACTACCGCTTGGACCTCTTCCTCCACCACCAAGTTTTCTTAGAGCTGGTCCTTCCTTTCGACTCTCAAGCACTTCCCTTGAGATTCCCTCATACAATTGGCCATCGAATTCCACATAGTGTTAGCATCACCTTCTAAGTCCCAAGTACCTGTCCTTATCCATTCGATCTTAAATATTTCTAGTTTATCCTCTTTTAAGCTCCCATCATCTCGTCCTACGACGCCCACCATCCTTCCTGCTTGGTATTACCCTCTAAAACATAAATCTAGTTACCAAAAATCCTATGTTGAGAAGACCAGACCTCTCCAGGAATCACCTTACAATCATTGCATTTTAGGCAGTCCACTTTCTCTCTAAAGAAATAATCTATTTGGCTCTTAACTAATCCACTCTTAAAGGTTATCAAATGCCTCCTCCCTCCTCTTATATATAGTATTGGCCCACCAGGTCAGAAGCCAACGCAAATCTAAGATTCTCTCTCCAGCCTCATTTCTGTCACCAAAACCCTATCCACCATGCACCTTTTATAACCTACTTTATTATCTATGCCCACATGGCCATTAAAATCTCCACCTATAACCAGTTCTCTCCTACGGGTATCTCCTGTAAGATCTCATCCATTTGCTCCCAAAAATCCTCTTAGTCTGATCATCTAACCTACTTGAGGGGCGTAAGCGCTAATAATTCACTATATTCCCTCCAATAACTAGTTTAACTAGCATAATCTTATCTCCTTTCCTAAGTGACTGCCACCATACTTTCCACAAGACCCTTGGCAATTATAATTCCTACCCCATTCCTGCGTCTATCCTTACCACTATAATAAAGTTAAAAACCAGTATCCTCAATTTCCCTAGCTTTCTTTTCCGTCTGCTTAGTTTCTTGTATGCAAGCTATACTAACTCTCCTCCTAATCATAACATCTACCAATTCTATCGTCCTACCAGTTAAGGTTCCTATGTTCCAAGTGGCTATCCTAAACCTATAGTCTTGGACTAGCTTTTTACCCGCGGCTCGTCCAGAAAAATGTGGAACTTTTGCCATTTTCACCGCACCCAGGCGTCGATGCGGCGGCCCCTTGCTTCACTTTTCGAAACACTCGGAGGCAGGCGCAACTCGTCACTTGAGGGGAACGACCTAGCATTTAAACAATTCAAAGTAGGATTCATTTTCATAAGGGATCCGAGCGGCTTTTTTACGTGTTGGCATCGGCTCAAGCCGCTTAGCACCGATTCTTAAACCTGCATAGATCAGTGGCAGGGTGGTGCAAATTGGCAAGGTCAGCCGTTTTTTTTTTTTTTTTTTTAATTTTTCACGACCCCCGGCACCCATGGCACAATGGTCCCCACTTATGGTAGCGTCTAAAGAGAGGTAGCAAAGTAAGCAACCTTGCCCTCTTTTTTGCTTTTTGTCAAAGAGTTTTGATTCTCATGACTCAAACCTTGCCATAAGCTCTGGGTGTGAATACATAACCCATCACGCTAGTCACGACTCTATAAGAGTCCTCTTAGCTTTGTTGCATAATTAGCCACCCAAAAATAAATTATATGCGGCAAAAAAAAAATATTGAGGTCAGAAAATCATCAACTATGAGAAGACACCCAAATTTAATGTGGTTTGACTTACTCAGACTATTTTAGTGGATCTTTCCTCTTTGTCCATTATATAAATCAGCGTGATTACACATCAATCACTATTACTAATAAAATAGTGGTCACACAAATAATAAGGATTTATACAAAGCGGACTGAGGCTATGGTAATATCGCTTTCTTTAAAGAGATTCAAGCCCTCTACGGCTAGTAATCCTTCCAAAACCTTTGGTCGCAATAAAGACCATCTCCAACATGGCTTGTCTTCCCCATGATAAACAACCGGACCATACATCGTGTTGGTTTAAGCCATCTCTGCACAAAGAGCCCAAAGCTCCACCATAGAAAACCCTTACAAAATTGGCCTGAATCTTTCTGTCAAAGCATTAATAGAGAATATAAATAATAACAGACGCCCATGTGATCACCATACTCTGCCTTAGCCTTCTTCTCTACCAAAAGCTCAAACAACTATATATAGAAGATGATAGCTTACACACATGGAGCAAGATCCAAAATCATTATGACTTTCACACCATACATTATTCACAACATTCTTTTTTCTCTTACACGTTTTTCATCTTCAATGGTTTTCCCAGCACTCATTAATTTCAAACACTATTGAAACATTTAATATGTACTTTCTCCTGTTGACTTTACTCACAATGCGATAATGGTTCACTATTTACCTTCTGATTATACCGTCCTTTTTCTGTTGCTTAATTTAGTAGCTTGGATATGAAAACAATGATCAAATACAGAAAACAATAATTTAGTAAATTTATTTTTACAATATTAAAATACAACAACACAACAATTACCTATGAAATTCTCATGAATTGACTCATCTTCTAGATCTCTAAGAACCTTCTTAGCTATCACTATCAAGCAATTAAATGGTGTTAGAATTTTACATTTCACACTCACTGACTACAACTCCACTACTTCCTCACCTTACTAACCGCAAACCCTCCCTATATTGCCACTCTGATTTGTAAACAATAACTCACCTACTACACTCCCACTACTCCTCACCTACTACCCACCCTCCTCCTATAATGCCAACTCTGATTTTGTAAGTACGCAATAAATCAATCAAAATTTATCAATTAATACATCAATTATCATCAATAATAATACATTCAATTATTTCTCTTCTCTTTCTACTATTATCATTATTTCTTACAATGGTATGCAGAGTCTGGTTATAAACTAGTATTTTCGGCTTCCCCGGCGGGCGGCAAACCTACCTTTAGCCGCCCGCCGACCTGCAACCCTATTCCGCTGATAAAATCAACAAAGATTTGTGGCACTTGTAGGCATGGTGAGGCTGATGGAGAGAGATTCTTCAACCTCATATGACGAGAACAGTCTGGACTGGAGAACACTGCAACATTCTGCTCTGGAATTCTTGCAGCAGCTAGATTATAGTTGGTTGAGTGCAAGCTTTGGTTCTTCCACCACTCTTGAACTTGCCCAGGCAAAGTGTAGGTTCATGCTTGTGTTGGAGGGACCTTAGTGTGCGGCTGAAGATAGCGCATTCCTCTCCAGTGGGGTTCATGTTGTTGTTGGTACTCCTGCCGTCATTCGTGTTGTGACATGTGCGGAGACAATCACCTTCGCCCGTTTACATCAAAAATGTTTGTCTTGGATGAAGCTGTAGAATGCTGTCACGAGGGTTCTTATAAAATCAGATCAAATATGATATTTTACGTTGCTGCACCCATGAAATCCAGGTTGGGGTGTTTCTCTGCCACAATGCCACAGAGGCTCTTGAAAATCACCAGGAATTCATTGATAAGCCTGGGGTAAGAGAAAAAGCTCATGCTCAGGATTTGGGCGAAGTGATCGACCTGCAGGGAATTTTGCATTTGGATGAAACCCTTACCATACTCCACTCATTCTCTCAACTGTTCTAACTTTTATTTTTTTATTATTATTATATATATCAAATAATTCAATGCACTCATGTTCCCACTAAGTGGTCAACTTTTGACCCAAACCATTTTTCAATCCATCATTCTCTCTTCACCTTTTGCACCTCCCACTCACCGACTCTCTTCTCCACTTTATCAAATTGGGTTTTCCCCTCTTTCCTCCATTTGAATCAAAAATTTCCCCCCCATTTTTAAAAAAAACCTTTTTTTATTTTTTTTCGCAGTCACTTTTCTCTTTTTTTAAATACCCCACTTATTTATTGAAACAAATCGCAGTGATGTTTTTCAATAACCCATCTATAAATATTTTTTATCTATTTTCTTTCTCCCTTTGTTTTCTTTCATTTTAATTTTTATTTTTCAACAAAACACTCCCAAAAAAAAAAAAAAAAACCAAAAAAAAAAACAAAAAAAACAACATTTTATCAACTTGTCATTTCTTCATAAGCCGTGGAAGGTCACGCCCGATCAGCCATTTTTACACCCATAAATAAAAATAAAATAAAAATTAAAATAAAAATAAAAATAAAAATAAAAATAAAATAAAATAAAAAAACACAAAACAACCAAAAACACAGACAACAACAAATCAACAGTGGGATTTTTCTTCTCGCCTATTCCGCCGGTCTTTTCTTCTTGCCACCGTTTGGGCGCCTTGCCGGTGTGTTGCCTCGTGTTTCCACTCCACTGGGCATGATCACTCTCCCTGCTCCTCCACTGCAGCATTGGCGGCCCTCCAAATCGGAACATAAACTGCCTTGCCGCTTCAGCTCTTGTTTTCCGCCTTTAGCACAACTTATCTCTGCTCGCGCATTCCTTATACATAGCGTTGGAGGCAGAGCCAGTTGGGCGTTTTAACTGCTGCACCTCATTGTCCCTACTCTGCAGCCGGTTCGACATAAATTTGGAACCCAGTCATGGTTTCGCACACATGACTTCAGGTATTACACTGATTGGCCTGCACATCGACTGCACCGCATTTTTGTCTGCCCAACCGACCGCATCGGAAAGTTCAACCGGAGCAAAACCAGAGGTGTGTTTGGGTTGAGGTTCAACTGGCCACCGCACCAGTTATTTCTCTTGTGGACTCGTTCAGTTCTGGGAAAGAGCGAAGTGAGCAGACCACGGGGACGAGGAGGCATTTCTGGGTAGCTGGGACGGAAGAAGAGGCCATGTTGCTGAGTGGTTCAGAGACCGGGTTGGTTACAGAGTATTAACAGAGTTTTCTTTCTCAGCAAAGAAGAGTTTTTCAGAGAGGATTTTCCAAAGTTTTTTTGTCTGCCTCAAGCCTCAGCA
>NW_021026564.1:34210-52250 GCF_004153795.1 Camellia sinensis | reverse complement strand
TGAAAAGAAGATTGTAAAGGGGCAAGGGGTCAAGTGCTATGAATGTCAAGGGTATGGTCATATTGCCCTTGAATGTCCTTCGAAAAAGAATCGAAAGAAAATCTACACTATGACCTGGGATGATGAAAGCGGGTCGGAACAAGAACCTGAAGAACCTGAATCCGGTGAAGACGGGGATAGTGTTTTTATGGCATTTTGGTCCACTTTCACTCAACCTCTTCCAATGCCAGCAGAATTAGCTCGTGGTCAGAACCTACGTCATGCTCCCACCTTTGATGGGAGTAACTACCTGTATTGGAAGATCATAATGAGGGCAGAAGGCTGGCAAGCCATTGAAGAAGATACAAAAAGTGCTGACAATCCGAGCAATTAGAGAGCCCTGATTACTATTTGTGGAGCAATTTTTGATAAAGAAAAGCAATGGGTTGCTCACTGCACAAAGGCTAAAGATGCATGGGAAATTCTGAGCCAATTTCATGAAAGAGGAGATTCACTCTCACCACCATCCAACAACTTTCCTGCCTTAGTTGCTAGATTGGATGACGTCTAATCCTGCGATAGAACCTATAGTCTTGGTTTATCGTATTACTGATTATTTCTTCCCCTATTGTCGTACTTCCATGTTCCTCATTTAACAGTTTCTCAAAATAATTCTTCCATCTTTCCTTAATCTCATCGTCCTTCACCAATACCTTAGAATCCTCACTCTTGATGCACTTTACTTGATTAAAATCTCTTGTTTTCCTCTCCCGTATCTTAGCAAGTTTGTATACCCTCTTCTCTCCCTCCTTACTATCTAGTCTAGTGTATAGGTCATCATAAACTTTCAACTTAATCTCTCTCACTACTTTCTTGACCTCCTTATTAGCCAATCTATAGCTCTTAAGGTTTTCCTCAGTTCTATCCTTCTGCTACTTTTTAAAGCACTCTTTTTTTGACTTAACTACCGTTTGGACCTCTTCCCTCCACCACCAAGTTTCCTTAGAGCTGGGTCCCGTTCCTTTCGACTCTCCAAATACTTCCCTTGAGATTCTCCTCATACAATTGGCCATCGAATTCCACATAGTGTTAGCATCACCTTCTAAGTCCCAAGTACCTTCCTTATCCATTTGATTCTTAAATATTTCTAGTTTATTCTCTTTTAGGTCCCACCATCTCGTCCTACGACGCCCACCATCCTTCCTGGCTTGGTATTACCCTCTAAAACATAAATCTAGTACCAAAATCTTATGTTGAGCGACCAGACTCTCTCCAGGAATCACCTTACAATCATTGCATTTTAGGCAGTCTACTTTTCTCACTAAGAAATAATCTATTTGGCTCTTAATTAATCCACTCTTAAAGGTTATCAAATGCTCCTCCCTCTTCTTATACATAGTATTGGCCACCACCAGGTCAAAAACCAACGCAAAATCTAAAATATTCTCTCCAGCCTCATTTTTGTCACCAAAATCGTATCCACCATGCACCCTTTCATAACCTACTTTATCTATGCCCACATGGCCATTAAAATCTCCACCTATAACCAGGTTCTCTCCTACGGGTATCTCCTGTAAGATCTCATCCATTTGCTCCCAAAAATCCCTCTTAGTCTGATCATCTAACCCTACTTGAGGGGCGTAAGCGCTAATAATGTTCACTATATTCCCTCCAATAACTAGTTTAACTAGCATAATCTTATCTCCTTTCCTAGTGACTGCCACCATACTTTCCACAAGACCCTTGGCAATTATAATTCCTACCCCATTCCTGCGTCTATCCTTACCACTATAATAAAGTTTAAAACCAGTATCCTCAATTTCCCTAGCTTTCTTTCCCGTCTGCTTAGTTTCTTGTATGCAAGCTATACTAACTCTCCTCCTAATCATAACATCTACCAATTCTATCGTCCTACCAGTTAAGGTTCCTATGTTCCAAGTGGCTATCCTAAACCTATAGTCTTGGACTAGCTTCTTTACCCGCGCTCGTCCAGAAAAATGTGGAAACTTTTGCCCATTTTTCACCGCACCCAGGCGTCGATGCGGCGCCCCTTGCTCACTTTTCGAAACACTCGGAGGCAGGCGCAACTCGTCACTTGAGGGGAACGACCTAGCATTTAAACAATTCAAAGTAGGATTCATTTTCATAAGGGATCCGAGCGGCTTTTTTACGTGTTGGCATCTGCTCAAGCCGCTTAGCCACGATCTTAACCTGCATAGATCAGTGCAGGGTGGTGCAAATTGGCAGGTCAGCCAGTATTTTTCACACCCCCGGCACCCATGGCACAATGGTCCCACTTATGGTAGGGTCTAAGAGAGGTAGCAAGTAAGCAACCTTGCCCTCTTTTTTGCTTTTTTGTCAAGAGTTTGATTCTCATGACTCAAACCTTTGCCATAGCTCTGGGGTGAATAGCATTAACCATCACGCTAGGTCACGACCTCTATAAGAGTCCCTCTTAGTCTTTGTTGGCATAATTACCACCAAAAAATAAATATAGGGCAAAAAAAAAATATTGAGTCAGAAAAATCATCACTATGAGAAGACACCAAATTTAATGTGGTTTGACTTACTCAGACTATGTTAGTGGATCTTTCCTCTTTGTCCATTATATTAAATCACGTGATTACACATCATCCACTATTACTAAAATAATAGTGGTCACACAAATAAAGGATTTATACAAAGCGGACTGAGGCATGGTAATATCGCTTTCTTTAAAGAGATTCAAGCCCTCTACGGCTAGTAAATCCTTCAAACCATCTGGTGCAATAGACCATCTCAAATGGCTTGTCTTCCCCATGATACAACAACCGGACCATACGTCGTGTTGGTTTAAGCCATCTCTGCACAAGAGCCCAAGGCTCCACCATAGAAACACCCTTACAAATTGCCTGAAATCTTTCTGTAAAAGCATAATAGAGAATATAAATAATGACAGAGGCATGTGATCACACATACTCTGCCTTAGCTTCTTCTCTACAAAAGCTCAACAATATATATAGAAGATGATAGCTACACAATGGAGGCAAGATCCACAAATCATTATGACTTTCTCACCATACATTAATTCACAACATTCATTTTCTCCTACACATTTTTCATCTTCATGTTTTCCAGCACTTATTAATTCAAACACTATTGAATATTTAATATTTACTATTGTCTTTTTGACTTTACTCCACAATGCGATAATGGTTCACTATTTACCTTTTGATTTACCTCCCCTTTCTGTTACTTATTTAATGCATGTGGATATGAAAACAATGTCAAATACAGAAACAATAGTTTAGTAAATTTATTTTAATATTAAAATACACAAACACCAACAATATCTATGAAAATTCTCATGAATGAGAGCTCTCTTCTAAGATCTCTAAGAACCTTCTTAGCTATCATATCAAGCAACTAAAGGGATGTCATATCATTAGTGTTCTGATTATAATATATTTGACATTATATAGTACAATGTTTTTCTTGCTTGATTTTTGGCCTTCAACTTGGATAAAGGATCTATTTGCTGTATGCTGGGATATGATTTTTTTCATGTTGAGCTGAATAATACATTTAGATTAATGGCCTAGATTGGTGAACATTTTTTGATTGCTAGTTTTAGTTTATATGATTTTCTCTGTTAGTGCCTATATGACTGGTAATTATGTGTTTAAAAAAAAAAGAGGAAATACGTTGGCTCTGATTCAATAGGATCATCCAAGTCCACAAGAAAACTAGAAATGCAACGACAACTTAACTGTGTAGATGATTTACAAATCATTTATTTTCGATAGATGTAGAAGTTTAGTTAATCATGTTGATGAAATTATGATGACCTTTTCTATAATAATTTCAGTCACAGCATTGCACACCTTCAAGCAAAGTTTGATTGATCCAAATCAGAATCTCAGTAATTGGAATCGTGGAGATCCATGTATGTCGAATTGGACAGGGGTTTTGTGCTTCAATATGATCATGGATGATGGCTATCTACACGTTGAAGAATTGTATGATTTCAGTCTTTTCCTAATTATTTGTCCCTGTCCTGGAGGTTTGAACATGGATTTTTTGAATCGTGTATATAGGAAAGTAAGCTGGCAGTAACATATCCTGGCTTACACACCACTGGTACATTCATCAAAGTTTATAGCATATGTATAGGGATCTTCCATCTTAAGCCAGGTTATGTAGGAGGAAGATGTTAAAAAAGGATGTTTATTTGCAGATTATATTATATTCATTTTTAGTAAATTTGTCACTTCTTGGTCAAAGAGAACAGATACGATGGTTAGATATTTAGCAGAAACTGTCCGCCTAGAAGTTATGTTCCTGGATAATGTTGCTGAAAGACTCACTAGCTTATCCCAAATTATGTCCCTAGAAGCTATGAAGCATGGCTACTCCAAAAATATTGTTGTACAAGTACTAGGTACACTTACTGGGTCCGCAAAATATGTATCGGTACGCGACTTTGAGTACAGCTTGGATACTGGGTGGATAAAAGATGGTCACGTTTTGGATACTTTTGTGGGTACATCGAGTCATAAATATATATTTTTAAAAAATTGTAGGGGTGTGTTAGCCAAAACACACTATTGAATCCTTCAAAAAGGACCACGTTGCCTAACATATGGCAAAATTGAATTCCTGAAAGATCATCTTGTTAGATAAATAAATTTTAAAGTATGGAAAACTATAAATGTATATAAGTTTTACAACAAGAAGTTAGTAAGTTTGCTAGCTATAAGCCTTCCTTTATGTTTTTACTATTGCATGAACCAAGGGTTCTAAGTAATATAGTAGAAGATGTAAAGACAATATGATTTGTTTAAATCTGATGTAACGATATATACCTATTGCTAGAAATTGTGTTCATGCATATAATATGATAGTGGTGTTGGTGGTAGATAGTGGCATGTATACTACAGAATATGAATCTGTCAGGCAGTTTATCTCCAGAGCTTCATCGCTTATCTTATATGAAAAGATTGTGAGTCAGAGTATTTGTGGAATGTTTACCATTTAATCGTATAACTTGGTGCTGCTTTTGCTCTATCAATCCTCCGTAGGGATTGTGTTTTTTCTACTATACAAGTGGATTGTAATTTTCGTTTGTTGACTGACATATGTTCTTTTCTTTTGCTCTTAAAGGAATGTTATGTGGAATAAGATAAGTGGAAATATACCGAAGGAGATTGGCAATATTACATCTTTGATACTCTTGTAAGTTGAAGTAGTTGTTTGATGGGTTGGCTAGATATTCATATTCCATATTGTTTACCATCTGATCAAATTCTAGTATTATTAAGAAATCCCCTAAGCTAATATGTTCATACATATAGAATGGCTTCTCATTTATACTTATCAGGAAAGAAATAAATTTTTATTTCTGAATTGTTGGAGCTTCAGATATCTGATCAAATATAATATATATAGACATAGACATCAATATATTTCTTGCTTGGTAATTGAGTTGTGAGAAAGTGCACCATATTTTTGGATGTTCCTCATTCTGTATGATCTTCTATTTTCCAGGCTCTTGAGTGGAAATCGACTCACAGGTTCCTTGCCTGAAGAGATCGGTTATCTTCCTAATTTAGACAGAATTCAAATTGACGAGAACCAAATATCTGGACCAATACCTAAATCATTTGCGAACTTGAACAAAACAAAGCATTTGTAAGGATTTTGACTCTACCTATAGCCTAGATAAGGCTGGCTAGTTGTTGCTTCTCTTTATCTTCTTCACTGTGATTTATTATTTGTTATTATTACTATTGTTTTTGTTGTAATTAGTGTTTACTATAATTGATATTGTTATTGTTACTTCATCCCTTGAGCAGCCACATGAACAACAATTCAATTAGTGGGCAAATCCCGCCTGAACTGTCTAGTCTCCCAGAACTCGTTCACTTGTAAGTTGGTAATTTGTTGCGTTTACTTGTAATGTGGTAATGTGGTGTTCTTTTACTTCAAATGCATTTGGACATTTGGCTTGTCTTTAATGATGTAAAATTCTGCAGGCTACTTGACAATAACAACTTATCAGGGTATCTTCCACCAGAGCTCGCCAATATGCCTAAACTACAGATAGTGTATATTTTCTTGCTTCAGTAGTTATTAGAATACAATTTTCACTTTATTAGCTTTTAAAATTTTGCATTTTCTTAATTATTTAACTCAAATGCTTTTTACATTTGTGATGTAATAGTTAATCATGGATGAAATAGTGTTTTTTTATTATTTTAAATGATGCTTAAAGTTTAGATTTAGTGGGAATTAACAAATAAATATATATTTTCATATCTTAACTTTTTAAAAATACCCTTGTTAGTGCCCGTGCCCGTGCATCTTAGTTAGCAATAAGGGTATGGCATTGTAATCTGGCTATAGTGCCAATGTGAATACAAGAATAAGTGCATTACATGTTGTACATGTTATATATATCAAGAGTAAACCCCATGTAGCTGGGATCAAAGTTGTGTTACCAGAAAACACTATATCCTAGCGAATGATTTATCTGTACTCACATTCTGAAACATGGTACACTTTCGTTCCAAAATAGTAAATTTTTTAGCGATCCCAAAAGTTTTTTCCAATACATTTCCTTAAATAACCTTAGGAGGAAAAAAATCAAATATAATGAACTAAAATCTAAGGTGAGTTAAGTTTTGAAAAGACAAAAACATCAAAAAGGGTCATCATAAATTGCTCATAGAAATGTTTTGCTACATGACCACACACACAAAAACAAAAATAAAAATAAAAATGATTGAATGCATAATAGTTAAAAGAAAATTACTTTAGAAGTACCGTAAATTCTTAAGTGTAACATATACAAGTCAACCCCTATCGTACTACATTTTAGAGCATGTGGTGTACATTTTAGAGCACGTGGTGTACTGCATTACTGTTCCCCGTTCCACGTACTGGAAATATCCACATTCCAAGTACCATAGGATCAAAGGCTTTTATTGAGTTGGTGAGCACAATGCATTAGTGAAAGAAGAATATACACGTGCATCTATATGGGTGTAGATTAGCTTTGGAATGTTGCTTTTTGCTTTTGATTTCCTCTTCATTATATCACTGAGGAAACATTTTTCCCCCGTTGAAAAAGCACATTAGTATCTTGTGTCTAATATCTCATAAGTTATCTTTTTTGGTTATTTGACAGTCAATTGGACAACAACCACTTTGATGGGGGGGCTACAATACCAGCTACATATGGCAACATGTCTCATTTGATGAAGTTGTAAGTGCATATAGTTTATATTTGATCTCTTAGGAGCATCTCCAATCCTTGCTCTATCCCTTTCAATCAAATTTGAGTGAAAATTTGATTAAAGCTTCGACATGATATGGAACACTTAAATCCTTGCTCTTTTTTTCATCAATTTTTTTGAAAACTTCCAAACTTATCATAAACCTGTTTTAACTATTTTTGATGAAAGAAAACTGTTAAAATTGATGTATTATTGATTGATGTTTTGATATTTTACAATGATTCCTAGCATCTCCAATCCTTGCTCTATCCCTTTCAATCAAATTTCAGTGAAAATTTGATTAAAGCTTCGACATGATATGGAACACTTAAATCCTTGCTCTTTTCTTCATCAATTTTTTTGAAAACTTCCAAACTTATCATAAACCTGTTTTAACTATTTTTGATGAAAGAAAACCATCTCCAATACTTGTTTTAAAATTACATCAAATTTGAATAAAAATACGAATGTTGGAAATTTGGTGAATGATCTGGTTAATTCCTGGTTTGGTGAAATTTTTTCCTCTCCCTTCATTTGATGCAAGTTTGGTGAAATGATTGAAGTTCACTTTTAACTGTTTATTCATCAAATTTGAATTTGATGAAAGAAGTTATGAGGATTGGAGATGCTCTAAGTACATAGAAAAAAGTCTAAAGCATGAGGCAAGGTGCCATGATCTCTATTTTGTTTTTGCTTGAGATGTAACCCAGGAGGCACGATGCTATAGCTTCATAAAGCCTTCTCTTTTTGTTTGAATTAAATTAAAAAACTGTAGTACAGTGAGGGGGAGAGAGAGGAGATTTCTTGATACATTGACTAGTTGTTGACAACCTTTCATTTCCTTGAAAGATTTATTTGTTTTTCTCATGAGATCAAGGAACATGCATTTGCACATGTTTCAGAAACTTTTAAAGATTGGTTGTGACTCAGTATTCTTGGCTGCATCAGGAGTCTTAGGAACTGCAGCTTGCAAGGACCAATCCCCGACATGAGCAGGATGCTGAACCTTTCTTATATGTATGTTCATGAATATCTATCAGACATTATGGAACTAATTATGTGCCAATGCTCCTCTTGACAGTTTACCATCATTTTTTGCAAAATAATTTCATATCTCATATGACAATAGGCTTCCCTGTTGGAGAAGCTACAAAAATCATGCTGAAAAAAGTTCGATGCCTGGTTATTTGAAGACAATTCTGTAGTCATTAATTTTTTTCAGCGTATATGCTTTATATATATGATTTTGTCAACTAATGATGACTTTTACATTTCAGTGACCTCAGTTCAAACCAGCTTAGTGGATCCATACCACAAGTTAAGCTTTCCGAAAATATCACAACTATGTAAGAATACTCCACCTTTGATGTTTTAGTGTTAATCTAATCATATTGCAATACTCTATACAGAGTATTAATAAGAAAAATTATACTTTTCAGAACTGAAAATACTAGTCATCTATGACACTGCCAGTTTTCTGGACTTATGCGTCAATCATTAATAAAAATTTTGCAGCGATTTATCAAACAACAATCTTAATGGAACCTTCCCTGGCATCTTTTCAGGCCTGCCTCAACTTCAGAAATTGTGAGCATTCTTCAACTTTTTCCCCCTTTTCCATATAAATTGCATGGTTCCATAAACAGTAATGTTTGAAACTATTTATTTGAATTACGTGTCTACTTGCTTTATTTTGTGTTCCATAAAATTTAGAGCTACTGATGCCTATGACTTTAATTATTTAATGGAATGATTGGGTTAATTTTGTATGTTATTTCATTTCAGGGCACTTGCAAACAATTCACTAAGTGGTTCTGTTCCATCCAATATCTGGGAAAATAGAACTTCTAATGGTACCGAGAGACTCATTGTGTAAGTTGTGTAAGACATGAAATGAAGAAGTCAATCATTTCCCACCCCACCCCCACCCCTACCACACTTGCATGTGTATGCATGTGTGTGAGCATGTGTACTCCCAAGCATTCTCATACTTGTTTTGCTACCAACACAGTTGAAGATTTGTTGCAAGTTTAAACATTCTCTGTTTGTGGTCCAACTTGTCAAATTTATTCTTAGACTTTGATGGGCTTTTGGTGAGGCTAGTTGATATTAATTTTTTCTTGAAAAGCTCTATGATCTTTGATACGGTAGGGATTTTCAAAACAATGTGTATGCGAGTGTGTGTTCACTTGTGCACTCTCAACCATCTCATACTTGTTTTATTATTGAAGATTTGTTGTGCGTTTAAACATGATCTTTTGTGTTCCAACTTGTCACTTACTTTCTTAAATTTTCATTTTTTTATTTTTATTTTTTACTTTTGATTTTGATTCATGGGTTTTAGGTGAGGTTAGTTGATTTCTTGAAAGGCTTTATGCTATGCCACTGGATTTTCAGAAATTTGTTTGTGTGGTCACATGTGCATGTGCACTATCAAGCATCTCATACTTATTTTGCTAATAACAAAGTCGTAAGATTTGATGCAATGTCAGGCTGCTTTTTGATACCCAGGTTGTAACTTTCTTTATTAGACTCTGACAAGTTTTAGGTGTGCAGGTGGTTGATACTTGTTTTGTTAACGACGATTTTGAAAATTTATTGCAAGTTTCTGCTTGCTGTTTTTGAGATCCAAATTGTAACTTTCTTTGTTAGACTCTGATAGGTTTTAGGTGTAAAGTTAGTTGATTGATATTGCCTTTGCTTGAAACGTTTTATGCTCATTGGTCTACAGGGATTTACAGAACAATATGCTTTCAAATATCTCAGGCAGTGATAACCTACCTCCAAATGTTACTGTTAGGTTTGTTTGCCATCTTCTTCCACACTGAAATGTTTCTTAATATAGATATGTTTCCTCTGTAAAAATCTTAGATTTTTTACTTTTTAGATTCTAGTTAAGTATTGATAGAGACATAGCAGGTTCATAGAGTAATGTTCCCTCTTGTCTGTTATTTGTTTAACAATTTGTAGGCTTCAAGGAAATCCAATATGCTTAAATACCAACCCGGTCCAGTTTTGTGGATCTCAGAATGAAAATGACAGTAATATCCAGAGCTCAACAAACTCCACTGGTGCTTGTTTCGTGCAATCGTGCCCACCCCCTTACGAATATGCCCCATCATCACTTGTACCATGCTTCTGTGCTGTGCCTTTGATCGTTGATTATCGGCTGAAAAGTCCTGGATTCTCAGATTTTCGGCCATACACCAATCTATTTGAGGAGTACCTAACCTCTGGTCTCGAGTTGAAGGCTTATCAACTTGACATTGCTACTACTCCTATGTGGGAAATAGGTCCCCGACTGAGAATGTACTTGAAGATTTTTCCTGTTTACATTGACAACACCACTCATTTATTCGATAGGAGTGAGGTTCTACGAATTCAGAGTTTGTTCACAAGATGGGAGATTCATGATAGTAAAATTTTTGGACCTTATGAGGTTCTCAACTTCATTCTGTTGGACCCTTATAAAGAAGGTTTGTCTCATAAACCTCATCTGACGGTTTTTGCTTTGGACTTTCTTGATATAGATATAATTAGTTATGGTCTTTGTATTTCTTTTTCTGGGGGAAGGTTGTCTAATTGTTTTTTCTGCTCTATGCCTCCATCTGAAAATATGGATAACCAAGATGTATATATATTAGTGTTGTTTTGCCCTGGCGTGGTGGTAAGAATAGGTTATGAAATTGCAGAAGTGGACATGTTTGTGCATAAAGAGGAGATGAATATGCCAATTTGTTGTAACTAATTACCAAATAAAAAATTAACAAGTTGATTATTTAGATTAATTCAATATACCAATTCCAATATCTCAATCATGCATAAATCATCTACAAAAATATGGTACTAATAAAGTAAAGACCATGAACATAGTGATATATGTAGAAAACCCTTGGGAACAACGACCCCCTTGGGTAAAAACCCACTGGCCACCCTGCTTGTCAAAATCCATGAGATCAAAAGTTTAATAAAATGACTCCAAATGACTTACAACCCAACCCTGAATGTGTTAGACTTTACTTTTTCACCTTCAAGCTCCTAAGTTTGAATTCTGCTTTCAAGTGGGTCTAACACTGTTGTTAGTCTCCCCTTGTCTAGATCTCCACTCCTCACTGCTCCAATTGCAATGACTAGTGGTCAAGAATAATCAATGTACCCCACTGAAACTATTGTTTATGATGCTTGGATCACAATATCGGATGATCACTCAGCGGGATAACATTCACCTAAAAAGCAACCACAAATACATCAATGCCATTCTAATCAACAAAATACACAGTCAAGTTTACCTACTTTCATTTCATATACAGATAGGAATGGACAGATGTTGCATAACTTTTAGGGGGGTTTTCTCATAATTTTAGTTTCTGTTGCAGCGGACCTCTCCTCTTCAAAATCTGGTATTAGCAAGGTAGCACTGATTGGCATTGCACTTGGGGCGATTGCAGGTGCAGTTACATTATCCGCAATTGTATCACTTCTTATATTGAGATTGAATGCGAGAAAACGCCATATATCTTCAAGAAGACATCTATGTGAGTATATTACGGTTACCATTATCTGACGTGGAAGTAAAATTTATCATGATTCTCCATTGTTTAGTTCCGAATTTTGGTAGTTGACAACACAAATTTCAATTTGTTGGCAATGGTGATCTTGTATTCTAATTATTGACAACAACTATAGTATGATACTGGGATTTATTAAAGCATATCCTCATATGCTTTATACTGGGGTGACTGTTATTTTTTTTCAGAGAACTGGGATCATTATTAAATTTATCATGATAGATTTTTCAGATGAAAAAGAAGCTGTTCTACAGACTATTAAATGTGTTGGAGATGCATGTTATGTTGGCATATTATAATATACTGGGATTTATTAAAGCATATCCTCGTATGCTTTATACTGGGGTGACTGTTATTTTTTTTCAGAGAACTGGGATCATTATTAAATTTATCATGATAGATTTTTCAGATGAAAAAGAAGCTGTTCTACAGACTATTAAATGTGTTGGAGATGCATGTTATCCTCCCTGAATTACTCAGAGCTGTAATTATATAACGTTGTATATGGCCATCTTTGATTGTTTTTAATTTGAAAACTTAAAAAGAATGGTTTTTATACATGGGCAAACTGTATGTAAGCACTTGTGTCTCACCATATTTTGGTTGCGTTTTATGATTTCTTATACTGCATGTTCAACCCTGACCATTAGGATTTTAAAATACCCAATATAAAATATTTGATTTACCATGGGCCTTACGGGCCTGTGGTATGCAGTTCACCTTCCAAAACACCAAGTGGGGGGCACAAATCCCATGAAGGTAGTTTCGTATATAATTTTTTTTAGCAGTGTGAAAATATAAATACACATAAACAAATATGTATATATTTATAACAAGTGCTTGTAGTTAGAATTACATTGTAAATTAACTGGAAGTTGTCTGAACCATACTTGATAAAGATCCTCTATTGTAATTCATTTGTGAAGGAGAAGGATTGAATTTGAGGAAGCTACATGATGTTATATCTGCATTTAATGCTTGAAAGAAAAACTTGGTTGTATTATATTTATTAGATGTATTAGCTATGTGTTGGCAATGAACTGAGGCAACTTGGGTATGATTCTGATCAAATAATTGATGGAGAACAAACAGAATCTCTAACCCAAACTAGCTATATGCCTATAAGATGGTTCATGAATTTCAACCCAAAAAATGTGTTGGAATAACACTATGTCATAAACATCCCTGTTAAACTATGTATTGACCCTTTTTTCCTGAATATTGGGATTGCTATGCATCGTCTTGTAATAGAATTATTGACTAACTGCTGTATTACAGCATTGGCAATTTGTAAATTGTAAACTAAAGGTTATGTGTTTGAAGGCTGGACAAGTGTATTGTGTTACTCAGCGCCTTTCCATTTGAAATGCTTTTAATGTGATATATGGGAATTGTAGTCCCTAAGACTAGGTCTGAATGCATGAAATAAAAGTGAAGATATATTAGCTTCCAAGAAATGGTTATCATCATATGTAACACTGACTTCACATTATATGTTTTTGCAGTGTCTAAGATCTCTTTCAACATTGATGGTGTAAAAGGTTTCACTTACGGAGAAATGGCACTACAACTCAGCGCCTTTCCATTTGAAGTGCTTTTAATGTGATATATGGGAATTGTAGTCCCTAAGACTAAGTCTGAATGCATGAAATAAAAGTGAAGATATATTAGCTTCCAAGAAATGGTTATCATCATATGTAACACTGACTTCGCATTATATGTTTTTGCAGTGTCTAAGATCTCTTTCAACATTGATGGTGTAAAAGGTTTCACTTACGGAGAAATGGCACTTGCAACTAACAATTTTCATGCTTCCACTCAAGTAGGACAAGGAGGGTATGGGAATGTCTATAAAGGTATTCTAGCTGATGGCACAGTTGTGGCCATAAAACGTGCACAAGAAGGATCATTGCAGGGTGAAAAGGAATTTCTCACTGAAATAGAACTGTTGTCAAGGTTACATCATCGGAACCTGGTTTCTTTGATTGGATACTGTGATGAAGAAGGTGAACAGGTACCTTTCTACTTACTTGAAAACTTAAATTCATATACACTTGCCTGTCTAGACTGCATTTTGGGAGTTTGAACACCATCCCATCAACCAAAAATCCAACCCTGTCAAAGATACTACCACTATTTGTTCCAAAAATGGGGAATAGTGTATATGTTGTGAGAATATTATATAAATATATTAGATTGTGTGAATATTAAATTGATTGTAGAATATAAATTTATTCTTATTTCCCTTTTTTGAGTATGTCTATATAACTTGGTTGTACTCTTTGTATTATTGATAATGGAATATATGAATTCTCTCAGAAAACTTACATATGTATATCCACCCTTCCATCTGCCGCTTGGCCCGTAATTAATGTTCATTGTTGAACAATTGAGCAACAGAGTCAACCTACTGACAAAATAGATGAGTGCATGTGTAGGAAATTGGGAAGTAGCTACTTCCATTACTTTGTCTCTTCTTTCAAAGTGACAGTAACCTTTTCATTTATTTCTTAACGATTGGTCTTATGCTTAACCTCCTGGAAATTAACAGTGTTCTATTCTTCTGGTCTTCTTTGAGCAAATATTTTATTTCTCTGCCCTCTATGGAAGCTTTTATTTTGTGCCAGGAAAATTGGTTAATTTAATTTGTCTTTCCCTTTTTGGCATATAGATGTTGGTTTATGAGTTCATGCCCAACGGTACCCTGAGGGATCAGCTATCTGGTATATTCTATAAACTTCTTTTAAGTTTGCTTCTTAGCAATTCGTCCTTTATTATTTATGGGTGTTCTTCTGGAAATACTAATTGGAATCATGAGTTAACCGGTGGCACTTGCTTTAGAACTCACAATTTCAATTAAAGAAATTAGAAACAGTAGAAAATGCTCTTTCGAATTTTCGAATCACCCAGGAAAATACTATTACCGTAGGAAAATTGACTGAAAAATACTGTCTTCAATTAAAAATTGCAGAAAATCTAGAAAATACTGTCTATAATTTTTTAATTACCCAGGAAAATATTATCACCTTAGGAAAATCCTCACTCTTCCTTTCTGTGCATGTGTAAGAAATTGAGGCTATATTATTAATATGTTAATTACTTGGTGCTTGCATATATGTTTTGATGTTTATGATACCACAGGTAAGCTTAAAGCGCCTATGAGTTTTGCCATGAGATTGAAAATTGCTCTAGCTGCAGCCAAGGGCATTCTCTATCTACATATGGAAGCCAATCCTCCAATATTCCATCGTGATATCAAGGCCAGCAATATATTGTTGGATTCTAAATTTACTGCAAAGGTTGCCGATTTTGGACTTTCACGGCTTGCCCCCATCCCTGATCTTGAAGGAACTATACCTGTTCATGTATCCACAGTCGTTAAGGGGACTCCGGTAAGCTTGACTCTTTTTTATGACACATCTTCACAGAACATTTGAAATCAAAGACAGTTTGAAGCAAAAGATTTTTATCCAAATTCATAGATCTGTAGTACGCCACAGATATGGGGATTGAGATATCGCTAACTAATGTTTATGATCAAGTCTCGGTGATATATTATAGATCATTAAAATATTATGTACTTGTGAGAGCCCTTTTTTTTTTGTTTTTTTTTGAACAGTACTTGTGAGAGCTTGATATGCATTGTTAGGCCCATTCTTTATAGCAGTTTAAGTTTTGGGGGTACTGGTCACTTAGCATGGTATTAGAGCTTTGGTTCTAAGAGGTCCTGGTTTTAAGTTTCCCCATGTGTATTTGTTTCCCCCTTCTATTGCCCATGTGAACTTTTTGTGTGTTTCGCGCATGCATTTGCACCCAGTTTGGTCAATATTTCTCTAAATGTGAGTGGCAGTTATACAGAAGGGAGGGTATGAGAGCTTTATGTACATTGTTGTGCTCTCCTTAACAACTTAAGCTTCTTTCGAGCCAAGTTGTTGTCTGCCACTCATTCAAAAGAATTGGACCAGTGTTACCAGAAACGCTAACATCCTAGCAATTTTAAGTTTTTGAACACACATTCCGAAACATGATACACTTCCTTTCCAAAATGGTGAATTTAGCGATCCAAAACGGTCCCATGATTTTGTCTATGTTTTTCATTAAAAGTTCATCTTAATAGGGAAAAAGGCAAATATAATGAACTATAATCTAGATGGAATGGAGTTTTGGATTGACAAAATGTAAAACAAATAGGTCATATTGTTCATAGAATTATGTTATTGCATGATTAGTTTAAAGAAAAATATATATATATAATATGGTGGATGTCAAATTAAGAATTCTACTCCTATCGTAACACATATTAGAGCACGTGGCGTACTACGTTCCCGTTCTCATTCCTCATACCAGAATGATCTGTGTTCTGGGTAACATAGATTCGGACTTAGGCCTCGTTTGGGAACCCTCCATTTTAGTCAAAAAAATCAAAAAGTTACTAAATTATCCAAAAAGCCAACAACTCATACCAAAAAGTCAAAGATTCTCTTTTCTCTCTACTTTTTGTACATCTTTTCGTAAAAAGCCAAAAAGTCATTCCAAACATACTAGTTTTTTTTAGCTCATATTTTAGCCAAATAGTCAAAAAGTTACTAAATTAGCCAAAAAGCCAACAGTTGTGTGTTTTTATGGGTCTGACAAGACTCTGTAAACTGTCCCGACATTGATTCCGGTTAGTTTCTACAAGGGTCCAGCAAGACTCCGTAAACTGTCACAACAACTGTCACAGCATTGTCTGCTACAACGGTCCGACATGACCCCATAAACTGTCTTCTACAACGGTCCGACATGACCCCCTAAAGTGTCCTCTACAACGTTATGACACCACCATCCAGTGTCTTCACCAATAGTCTGACACGACCATACAGTGTCTCTTATCCTCTTTTATTTTTATGTATTTTCTTGTTTTGTAACTCTCTCCAAACTCAAGTTGGCTAGTTCCTATCCCCCTTGAGTTTGCGGGGGGCTGTTAAAATTTATCACCTACTTCACCCACTTAAACCTACTCCACTAAACGTAACCCACTACACCCACTTAAACCTACTCCCCTAAACCTAACCCACTACACCACTACCACCTCACCTACTCCACTAAACCTAACCCACTACACCACTACCACCTCCACTTCACCTACTTCTTACCTACTACACACTCACCCTCTTCTATATATAGGAATCATGAATCATTGTAATAAAAATAATTACAAACATCAATCAATAATACAATTCTCTATTTCTCTTTATACATTAAATTTTCTACAGATACTACCACTATTTGTTCCAAAAATGAGGAATAGTGTATATGTTGTGAGAATATTATATAAATATATTAGATTGTGTGAATATTAAATTGATTGTAGAATATAAATTTATTCTTATTTCCCTTTTTTGAGTATGTCTATATAACTTGGTTGTACTCTTTGTATTATTGATAATGGAATATATGAATTCTCTCAGAAAACTTACATATGTATATCCACCCTTCCATCTGCCGCTTGGCCCGTAATTAATGTTCATTGTTGAACAATTGAGCAACAGAGTCAACCTACTGACAAAATAGATGAGTGCATGTGTAGGAAATTGGGAAGTAGCTACTTCCATTACTTTGTCTCTTCTTTCAAAGTGACAGTAACCTTTTCATTTATTTCATTGGGAAGTAGCCACTTCCATTACTTTGTCTCTTCTTTCAAAGTGACAGTAACCTTTTCATTTATTTCTTAACGATTGGTCTTATGCTTTAACCTCCTGGAAATTAACAGTGTTCTATTCTTCTGGTCTTCTTTGAGCAAATATTTTATTTCTCTACCATCTATGGAAGCTTTTATTTTGTGCCAGGAAAATTGGTTAATTTAATTTGTCTTTCCCTTTTTGGCATGTAGATGTTGGTTTATGAGTTCATGCCCAACGGTACCCTGAGGGATCAGCTATCTGGTATATTCTATAAACTTCTTTTAAGTTTGCTTCTTAACAATTCGTCCTTTATTATTTATGGGTGTTCTTCTGGAAATACTAATTGGAATCATGAGTCAACCGGTGGCACTTGCTTTAGAACTCACAATTTCAATTAAAGAAATTAGAAACAGTAGAAAATGCTCTTTCGAATTTTCGAATCACCCAGGAAAATACTATTACCGTAGGAAAATTGACTGAAAAATACTGTCTTCAATTAAAAATTGCAGAAAATCTAGAAAATACTGTCTATAATTTTTTAATTACCCAGAAAATTATTATCACCTTAGGAAAA
>NW_021026564.1:0-34157 GCF_004153795.1 Camellia sinensis | reverse complement strand
CTTTCCTTCTGTGCATGTGTAAGAAATTGAGGCTATATTATTAATATGTTAATTACTTGGTGCTTGCATATATGTTTTGATGTTTATGATACCACAGGTAAGCTTAAAGCGCCTATGAGTTTTGCCATGAGATTGAAAATTGCTCTAGCTGCAGCCAAGGGCATTCTCTATCTACATATGGAAGCCAATCCTCCAATATTCCATCGTGATATCAAGGCCAGCAATATATTGTTGGATTCTAAATTTACTGCAAAGGTTGCCGATTTTGGACTTTCACGGCTTGCCCCCATCCCTGATCTTGAAGGAACTATACCTGTTCATGTATCCACAGTCGTTAAGGGGACTCCGGTAAGCTTGACTCTTTTTTATGACACATCTTCACAGAACATTTGAAATCAAAGACAGTTTGAAGCAAAAGATTTTTATCCAAATTCATAGATCTGTAGTACGCCACAGATATGGGGATTGAGATATCGCTAACTAATGTTTATGATCAAGTCTCGGTGATATATTATAGATCATTAAAATATTATGTACTTGTGAGAGCCCTTTTTTTTTTGTTTTTTTTTGAACAGTACTTGTGAGAGCTTGATATGCATTGTTAGGCCCATTCTTTATAGCAGTTTAAGTTTTGGGGGTACTGGTCACTTAGCATGGTATTAGAGCTTTGGTTCTAAGAGGTCCTGGTTTTAAGTTTCCCCATGTGTATTTGTTTCCCCCTTCTGTTGCCCATGTGGACTTTTTGTGTGTGGCGCGCATGCATTTGCACCCAGTTTGGTCAATATTTCTCTAAATGTGAGTGGCAGTTATACAGAAGGGAGGGTATGAGGGCTTTATGTACATTGTTGTGCTCTCCTTAACAACTTAAGCTTCTTTCGAGCCAAGTTGTTGTCTGCCACTCATCCAAAAGAATTGGACCAGTGTTACCAGAAACGCTAACATCCTAGCGATTTTAAGTTTTTGAACACACGTTCCGAAACATGATACACTTCCTTTCCAAAATGGTGAATTTAGCGATCCAAAACGGTCCCATGATTTTGTCTATGTTTTTCATTAAAAGTTCATCTTAATAGGGAAAAAGGCAAATATAATGAACTATAATCTAGATGGAATGGAGTTTTGGATTGACCAAATGTAAAACAATAGGTCATATTGTTCATAGAATTATGTTATTGCATGATTAGTTTAAAGAAAAAAATATATATAATATGGTGGATGTCAAACTAAGAATTCTACTCCTATCGTAACACATTTTAGAGCACGTGGCGTACTACGTTCCCGTTCTTATTCCTCATACCAAAATGATCTATGTTCTAGGTAACATAGATTTGGACTTAGTGTCATTTTTACTTTTTGTTGATCTCCAGTTGATACAGATTTGTAATCCCAGCTACGTATGGGTGGCTAGATGGATTCTTCTGTGAAGTCATACCAGTTCTTAAAAATCATCCACCCAGTAGAAGAAAATGTCTTTAAAAAAAAAAATCATGATCCATGCATTAATAAATGATCACTCTATCAATGGGTTGTATGTGTGCATAATCATTGTCAATTTACAATGATTCTTATGTAAATTTGAGTACAATACTACATTATCATCTATTGTAAAAAACATTTGGTTGGTGCGTTTCACATGATGCATTCTGATAATTTGATTCATGGATCTGAAAGATAAAGTAACTGTTTGGGTTGCTTTGATTCATTGAGATCAATCTTAGAGTTCAAGGAAACTGATATGTAGTTCCCAAAGTAGAAGTGTAAAAAGTGTACTGAGATTCTTTCTTTTCGGTTTCGGTAAAAATATTTTGAGACCTGTAAAAGTTGTATTGAGATTCTTTCTTTCTTTTCTGTTTTTGGTATTTTCTTTCTCTTATTGGCAGCCCAATGGTTGTTATTAGCATGACCCATCTTAAAATGAACCTTAAGAAATACAATTACCGATACGCTGATATGATAAATTTTTAAAATGTAGGACATGATGCTTAGGAGACACAAAATATATTGTTTTATAAATATCATATCTCATATATAACTATGTTGTTTAAATATAATATAATATAAAATATAAAATAACACTATTTCCTATAAATTTTTATATATAATATGCATTTATCATTGTTTCATAAGTTATTTTATTCACTTGCAATTAATTTCATCTATGTATGAGCAATGAACATGTGTCTCTTAAGTGTCCAAAGTTGTGTTTTGGTCTAAAAATATGTCCAATACATGTGAAGAAGTATTCAATGAGTGTCCGTATCAGACACCGACATGCTACCTTGTTAGAACTGAGAAGTGTTGGTGCTTCTTAAGCTGATCGTCTGGTTAAAATTGTTAATGTGTGGAACTTAATGGTAAAATGTAGTATCTGTTATGTGAAGACATTATCTAGTGTGAAACTTGAACATCATTTTGTTTGCAGGGGTACCTCGATCCAGAGTATTTTCTCACTCGTCAACTGACAGACAAAAGTGATGTTTATAGCCTCGGCGTTGTATTTCTAGAGCTCTTGACAGGAATGCATCCAATCTCGCATGGCAAAAACATTGTTCGAGAGGTAGTACCTCACCACTTCTTTGTATTGAAGGTTTAGTTTGAAAGCAGTGTATATATGAAGCCATATCATATTTTTAATGGCATGTTGGTCCCGTAAGGTGTTTTTGCCTTCTTTGTTTTTGAAAATTTATGTCAATGTTTAGTGCAGCTTTCATTTACAGCTTACGAGACAGAAATAACTTAAATAAGTTGATTATTAGAAAGTATGGGAATGGGTGTTTTTAGCTTCTGCTTATAATTATTAGCTTTTAGCAAGTTGCACACTGTTCAGATCTCTCCATCCACATTAACTTAAACCATCTATCTTCTATGTTTTTCTTCCAACTTTGGCAGGTAAACATTGCATGTCAATCTGGAATAATCTTCTCTGTCATTGATGAACGAATGGGATCCTATCCTTCTGAATGCGTGGAGAAGTTTGTAAGCTTGGCCCTCAAGTGTTCCCGAGAAGAGACAAGCGCACGACCTTCAATGGCAGAGGTGGTTCGGGAACTTGAAAGCATAGGACTTTTGATGCATGAGTCAGACAGCAAAGTAACAGAATCGTTTATTACTGACCCTGCTAAGATTGTGAGCCCTCCATCATCATCGTCTAACATGAATCATCCTTACGTATCAACAGATGTCTCTGGCAGTGACCTTGTTAGTGGAGTCATGCCTGCCATTACACCTAGATGATTTTTCTCCCAACTTCTGTATTTTAGTCCACATTTGTTCAATTTGATTTGTAAAATTCTGATAGCTCACATTTGATGTTGTTGTCATACAATAATAGTTTTGCTTACAATCCATTGTATTTCTTGAATATTTGTGTGATACCTCTGTGCTATTTGAAATGGGTTGGGCTTATGTCAAGTTCAAATTTAAACTTGAGGGACCCTGCCAACCACAAATCCCTTTTCAATGATTCAAATTGTTCATTTTGTAGGGTTTTGAGTGTATATGGTGGGGAGTAGAAATCTGTCCCACATCGGTTCACTAGGGACTCTTGACCTACCCTATAAAGTGTGTCATGTCCACAAACCTCCAAGAGGCCCTTTCTAATAAGGGATAAACAAAATTGTACATGCTCCTGTGATACCAAGCGGACAATATCTTGGTGCGTGCATTACATCGATTCACTAGGGGCTCTTAACCCACCTTATAAAGTGTGTCATGCTCACAAACCTCCAAGAGGCTTTTTCTAGTGAAGGAAAAACAAAAACGTGTGTGCCCTGTAGTACAAAGTAGACAATATCTTGGTACGTGCTCCGAGTGTGGGGTGGTCCGCACATATATACATATATCATTCATGAAAAAAATTAGGTCGATTTGATAATCATAACATTTTATTGGATCAACCTAATTTTTTTCATGAATGATATATACAGTGAGTCATACAAAATGAACGTTTCAAATCATCGAAATTGGATCCGTGATGGACTCCATAAGCCGCTCAAATTCTCTTAAATTCCTCATTGAACTTTGAGAGAAACACAACCTCATTATACTAATTCTTCATATATTTTAAGTTTGTAATAGATTTTCCCTTCATAACAGGGCTGGTTGGCCCATTTGTCAATTAGCAGATTTTAGCTATACCACATTATAAATAGGAGTAATTAAACAAATTAGCGGTGAATACAAATGCGATTTGTTTACAATTTTACATTTGATTTTCCTGAAGATTTGATGAATGAAGAACATAGGTTGAGTTTGATAGCTGTTAGTAATTATTTTCTTAAATAGTTACAAATATGACAATTTTGAAAAAAAAGAAAAGAAAAGGTATTATTGAGTTTCAACCCGTTCTAAATTGTGTGTTTAATATATAATAGTATAGATGAGATATACAAACTTTGCTGGCCAACTATTTATTTTAAATGCCTTCTCTTTAAAAACAAGTTAATGTGACAAATATAATTGAGGTGCCCACCTTAGTTTGTAAGAATTTAAGTTAACATTTTCCATTTTTGACTATGAAAATTTATTTTTTTAAAAAACTAATTAAATAAAAAAGGAATATTTTGTAGTCATATAAATTTCATGAAGAATTATTTCTTGTATAAGTGGCTTAAGAAAATATAATTTTAATTTTTAAAATGGGATTTACTAAAATAACACGATACCTAGATACAAATCAATGGTTACATTTATATGTAGGAGCAATTTGTAATATTTATATGTTAATTAACTCCAGTGAAAAATAGTTTTAAATTATTTTACTCCAACAACTAATTCTGTCTCCCTTTGCTAACCCAACCTGCTAACCATCCCATCATTATATCTCCATTAGTTTAATTCAGTAACACAAGAATATGAAAATGATTTGAAAACACTAATATTATGAACTTATAATTTTTATTCAGAATTTTATCTATAAGAATTCTGATTTGGAAAATATCATATATTGTCAAATTGTACATTGTTTTCCATTTTGATAAACTTGGAGAAAAAATGAGAACAAAAGTATAAGCCCAAAAACTTTGCCCACCAAATACTGTAATTAGTGTTACGGAAGAACATTCGCAATGGAGTGTGCGCTAGTGTAAGATGTTAGCAAAAATCGAAGAAAAAGACTTCTTGGTCGTATGAATGGTTATATTTGTGTGTGAGATAGTTGTTAAGATTAATGTCAAATGTTGAAGGAGTTGCTAATAATAGTGTCTGAATTAAGGCGAGAGAAAGGGGAAGAGACTTAGGCCTCGTTTGGGAACCCTCCTTTTTAGTTAAAAAGTCAAAAAGTTATTAAATTAGTCAAAAAGTCAACAATCCATACCAAAAAGTCAAAGATTCTCTTTTCTCTCTACTTTTTGTATATTTTTTCGAAAAAAGTCAAAAAATCATCCCAAACATAATTTTTTTAGCTCATATTTTAGCCAAATAGCCAAAAAGTTACTAAATTAGCATGTTCCCAAACGAGATCCTATTATCGATGCAAGAAACGACAAATGAAAGAGAGAGAAAGGGGGAGGGGTATACATATTTTTTTTTTTTAATTATTAGTGTTTTAAAAGGACAACCATTCCATTGCCTCACTAATTCACTTACTAGCATACTAATTCACTTACTTTTATCACATTTTTTCATATAATATACTAACTCATAATTTTAACAACTTCATTTTTTGATAATTGAATATTTGAATCAATTTGTGTGCAGCCTAACTAATGTTGAAATCCAAAAGTTTACATCCAAACAATAATAATACTATAAGCCATCATCACATCAAATAATAACTAAATATGGGACCAAAATGTGGCTGCCCATGTTGCTCTATTTTAAATAGAAAAATGCTAAAGGGGTGCACACCATATATACCCTATAACAAAATGTGTAATTTTATCATAAAATTTCGTAATTTTAATCACAAATGTATAATTACGTATTTATTACGTTAATTTATAACGAGATTACATATTTATGATTGATATTATGAAAATTTATAGTTAGAGGGTCCGCCCCATGGGATTTCCCTTCTAAATATTGCACAAAACTCAAATAAATTTCGGAACTTGTTAAAGTTTTTGTTTTTGTTTTTGTTTTTTTGTTTTTTTGTTTTTTTTTGTGTTGGATGAGGACGTTGCTTTTAAGTTCATAAAAGCCCAAACTTTTTGGTCTGGCCCAACAGGTAAACGCCCTACGTGTCATGGAGGCCCAATTCTGATTGCTGATAGCCGGCCCGTGTTCTTTGCTAAAAAGCCCCACGTGGCAGAAATACGTGTGAGATGGGGCTAGGGCTTTGAAGCATTTTGAGCTTCGGACCCACCAGTATATATACATACACAAACTCCTCCATCCATTTTCTAGGGTTTTCAGAGATTTCGAGCTCAGACCTGTTTCGCCATGGGGAGGAGTAAGTGCCTTTTCGCTCTATCGATCTATCTATATATCTATCTATCTTTCTATCTATATATATGTATATGCTTGTGGTTGCGTATATATAGATCTGTATTTGGTTTATCTATCTGAATTTTTTACTGTATGGTTTTCTGTATGTTCATAGATCCATTGAAGATTTTTTATTTTCTGATCTAAAATGTTTTTTTCTTTGTGCTTGTTGTTTCTTTGAGTCTTCAATTGAGATCCGTAATTCAATTTTCCGTGTGGTGCTGAGAAATCTGAGAGAAATGTGTTTTTTTTTTCTTCTGGCCCAAACACCAGCCCTGTTGGTTTCTGAAATTCTTATTGGATTTCATTTCACATCTTGAATCGATTTTTCCTTTTAATTTCAATTGTATTTGCATTCAGTTTTTTTCTTTCTATTGTATGGTGTTGTTTTATGTTGATCAGGTGGTTGTTTTATACTGTTTAATTGAATGAATAATTACATAATTTAGTAAGTGTCTAAAAAAGGCAAGTTTTGGAATATTTTGATGCTTTGTTCTGTTCTATGTAAATTTAGTACGGCCGAGCATATACCGTATGAACAATGTTGTTTGTAAGATTTATTATTAGGATTCTTATTATCATTTGTAGTTTTGTATCTTTTGCTTCATGGTTATGCTTTGATTATTAAGATTCAGCTTGTTTTTAGTCTTTAGGAACGTTGATTTATAATTTGCTTGACGCTGGCTAAATTAAAGCTATTGGTTTATTTGTTTGGCTTCCGAACGGATTTCATGTAGCTCATCATATTTCTGATTTTAGTTTTGCTATAGCTATATGTCTGCATTGACTTGCACTTTATGTTGGCATCTTCATTGATTCAACGTATTTATTACTAGACATACATATATACTTTGTAATTGGCTGTTCAATGTCCAACATTTTGGGTGGATTGCGTCCCTATCAAGTGTTACTTGACTTTTTTTTTCCTCCTGGAAATGCTCTTTGTATCCAGTGTTTAAAATGTATATGCAGTATGCATGTGAAGTTATAAATCTTGTCTAGATTATTTTATAAGTCTTTATTACACCAAGACCCTCTCAACTACTTGTGAATATCATCATACACCTTCATCTTTAAACCAATGCATTTATATCCCCTCAACTATAGAAATGCATCACTTTTACCCTTTTTTGCCCCTATCCACAAGGGGGCATTTGTATGGTTTTTGGGGGTGTAAATTAATATTCGCTAATAGTTGAGGGGTCTTGATGTAATTAATCCATTTTATAACAAGCCTCCAGTTTCATTGTCAAATGTCTTTTGCTGACGTGCAGTGTATGTGTTTCATTTTTTTTTCTCACTATTTTAGGACCTGCAAGGTGTTATCGCCAGATCAAGAACAAGCCTTACCCGAAATCAAGGTACTGTCGTGGTGTGCCAGATCCCAAAATCAGGATTTATGATGTTGGGATGAAGAGAAAGGGAGTCGATGAGTTTCCCTTTTGTGTGCATTTGGTCAGCTGGGAGAAGGAGAATGTCTCCAGTGAGGCACTGGAAGCTGCACGTATTGCGTGCAACAAATACATGACCAAGTTTGCTGGAAAGGATGCATTTCACTTGAGAGTGAGGGTACACCCATTCCATGTTCTGCGTATTAATAAGATGCTTTCCTGTGCCGGAGCTGATAGGCTCCAGACTGGTATGCGAGGAGCTTTTGGTAAGCCTCAAGGAACATGTGCACGTGTGGCCATTGGTCAGGTCCTCCTGTCTGTCCGCTGCAAAGATGGAAACAGTCATCATGCCCAGGAAGCTCTGCGTCGTGCAAAGTTCAAGTTCCCTGGTCGTCAAAAGATCATTGTCAGCAGGAAGTGGGGATTCACCAAGTACAACCGTACTGATTATCTTAGGTGGAAATCAGAAAACCGCATTGTTGCAGAAATTATCTTTATCTGTGTTGAATGAATAATTTACATAATAATGTTGTCATGCCATTTCTATCAATCTAAAAGAGGGAAGTTCTTACCTATATCACTAGCAATTTGTACCTTAATTTTGTGTACGTTGCTATGTAATTTATAGGATTTGAGTTTTGTGTAATTTAAAATTTGTTAAATTTAACCTTTGTGGCATGGCAGGGGATTCACCAAGTACAACCGTACTGATTATCTTAGGTGGAAATCAGAAAACCGCATTGTGTCAGATGGTGTCAATGCCAAGGTTAGTCTCCGTCAAAACACAAGAGTTAGTTTTCGTGTATTTTTTTAGCCTACCTATTTGTTCCAATCTTGTCTTGGCTGATAATCATTGTCTGATTCCTACTAGTACAACACCATTCTGTTGGATCCCTGCCACTCCAGTAGCTGCCGGGGTGGTAGATAGAATGTACTGGATAATGTCTGGTGTTTATTTTGCCAATTTTAGATCACACATTAGATAACATGATTGTTGTTTTGATTCTTGCAGCTTCTTGGGTGTCATGGACCTTTGGCAAACCGTCAACCTGGAAGAGCATTTATTAATGCATCTGCTTAGGAGATTTTGTTGACTGCTGGGCGGCGGTCTCTGGAACTGAAGGACTCCTGCTTTTTCCTTTCTGCATTTTGTTGCTGTCTATTTTGACAAATTCTCTGCTTGAATTAGTATTGTGTTGAAAACTTGGAATACTTTGCTTTAAATTTGTTTTTATTAAATGAATTTTGTTGCAATCTTGGTACTAGCAGCCAAACCTTAGATTATATATGTGGTTTGGCATGATTAATTATTGGTTTGAATCGTGGTAATTGTGTTCTGCATGCTGCTGAACTTTTTAATTGGTTGGTCCATACAGGTGTTGTATTGGCTTCATTGGTGTATGTTTTTTTAATCAATGCTTGGATATCTTGGTATGGGGGTTTTATGTTCTGTTGCTGAGAAGGGGAGTCAAATACTAATATTTGAATTGTCTTGGATGACCAGAGAATGCCGTCACTGGTTTTTAAATTGTTGCAATGGTACCAAAATCTATGCAAACTGGACTTGAATTTTTTGGTTTGCAGTGGTTTTGGTGGTGGCATTTAAGCGAGGACCAAGTTTGTTGGAGTCTCAAACAATTTTGTTTCTTGAGGAAAGTCTGGTATGGTGAAATGTAGTGTCAGTTTAAGGTTTACTTTGATGTGGGAAATAATCTCAGGAAAGTGAAAGGTGTTTTTGAAATTTAGCTTGGTTTGGGAAGAGTTGATTTAGCCTGTTTTTTTGGCCTTTTGGCTAATTTAGCCTAGCTAAATTAGTTTTGTTTGCGAAAAGTTTTTGGTTGTTTTTAGTTTGGATGTGATAGTTGTGAGAGAAAAAACTTAAAATGAGTAAATTAGTTATTGTCTTTTTGTTTATTTAGTCACTTTACCGCTTGCCAAACGGCCGTTGGAATACATGGATAGGAAAGTGAAAGGTATTTGTGGATATTTAGGTTCATGGCTCTCGTTTGGAAATGAAGGGATTTGGTATCACTCATTCTGGATTTGGGATTACTCATTCTGGACGTATATCATTTTAATTCAATTCAATATAGTATTTGTAGTTATGCATTTCAGGAATATTTGAGAGTTATGTATTAATGAATTTGAAATAACTAAGTTGAACATATTTATTTGAAATCTTTCTGTGGGTAATTTTACTTGGAGCTATGGTAGGTTTTTTTTTTTTTTTTTGATGACTCAGGTATCCCCACAGCCGAAGCATGGGACTAATCCTGAGGGCCCTGAAGTTAACGACCGGGACTAATCTTTCTGTGGGTAATTTTACTTGGAGCTATGGTAGGAATATTAAATAATTTATCAAATTTTTTACCATCACGTATGGGTTTGTGTAAATACCCCACCAATGTAAGAGTTTTGATAAAAAATTTAATAAATTATTCAAGATCTACAGCATTTTCCTTTTACTTGAACAGAAATATTAACAAATTGTGTCTCTCCTATCTCTAAGCATCCTACATTTTAGAATAGAAAAATTTTAAATATACATAAAATTCATATAATAAATTTGACAAGAATGATGTGACAGTACTATTATTATAAACAAATTTATCTTCAATAATATTTTATTTTGAAATGAAAAGTTCACAATGAATCACATCTTTATGTATGAATTTTTTATTTGTATGACAATACTAAAAAAAAAATTTTAAAAAAAAAACTTATATTTCTTTATTCTTTTTTTATTATTTTAAATTCCTTTCTGAATTGGTAAATCCAACCTATTCATTCAACAAATTGGATCTTACCCAACAATCAAATCACAATGCAACCTATTCATTCACACAAAAAAAAAAGTTCATATATTTCTAGCACATGGTGCACCAAATTAATGAGATCACGCAAAAGATTATAAATGAAACTGATCTTTTTGGGTAAAATGAAACTGATCTTACCTCCTACTTAACCAACTAAGCCAAGTCCATGTAAGTGTGCTGAGTTGATGTGCCAAGACAATTAAATAATTACTCAAAATTAAATAAGAATAATGCTTGGGACCCCCTTTTGGGGGTCACCCCCTCACCCCCCTTTGCCACGTGGCAGGGGGTGATTGGTGGAGCAGAAAAAAAAAGAAAAAGAAAAAGAAAAAGAAAAGGTAACCAATGAGAGAGAGAGGGGGTCAAAGGGGGTGGAGGAAAAAGGGGGGATGAATCATTACTCATTAAATAATAACCGCCCCACCACCACCAAAACAAGATAGAAAATGTCAAGAAAGTGCTTCTAGAACAATCACTTGTCCATGGTTACATGAACCCAAGGCAATTTACCAATTGAGGGAATAGAACTCCATTAGAAGTCCATGAGCAGAAACCCATTACTATATATATTCCATATATAACTCTTGATAATATTATATCCCAAAAATGGCATCTTACATGGAGATGTAGTTATATCCTCTAGCCAACAAATGTTCTGAACTAGTTTGGCTTTCATTTTTCTCCCCCCATTAAAATCCACCGGTTCTGAAAATTGCTGGCTCCTTCATCGTTTCTTCTGCTTTCTGCCTTTCTTTGATCTTGTTAACCGTTTTGGTTCTTTCTCATTGTTCAGATCAGACTCTTTTGCCCCATTTGATGCATTCTCCGCGTCACTGTTTACTTCATCATCAACGGCCGTATCATCTATGTCACTGGAACAGTTGGATGCTCTGACTATGTATACCTGCAATAGACATGAATTTTTTTGTTTCAGCCATACTACACGCACAGAAAGAATCAAACACAGAATACACATATGTGAGACAAAAAATGTTTGCAATTACAGATGTGAACATGTTCGCAATTACAAATGCAAACATTTTGTCTCACATTTGTACATTGTGTTTGATTCTTTCTGTGCATATAAACATTTTGTTTTTGTTTCCATGAAGCACAAAAAATTTATACTAAAATTAAATATTGCTTAACAAAATCAACAAAGTCGTGCCACAAAAGGACTAGAACAGGAAACATAAGTAACAAGTTTCCCCATTGCAAGCAACATTTTATCACTCATAAAATACAGAATATCAGGAGGACTAAATTTACTTATTTTCAGTATTGTTTTCCTCATCTGGAGACGCATGGAATTACAACAGAAAAGAAAATCTGTATGGAGAGGAGCAAATGCAATATAGTTATTATAATTTTAGTACTTATGGAGACACATGTAACCTAAAGAAGTAACAAAAACTTGACTGTGGAGAGTTGAATTTTGTTGATTTTATAAATGCACCACAAAAAAATTTCTGGGACGCCTTAATCCTAAATTTAAATTTTGTTGATTTTCTTTGAACACTCCCATTAATGCCCACCTTACACACACACCCAGCTTGTCAACACCACCTCCTCTCTTTTCCTCCCCGCCGCATGCCACCCCCTTCCCTACCCGATGCCCCTCCCCCTCCTCCTCAAACCCTAACCCCACCACCTACCATCACCAGCAGACACACACACAAAGAGAGTCACGCAGAAGGGGGAGCAGAACAAAAAAGGGGTGTGGCGGTTTATAGAAGCAGAGAGGAGGTGGAGGTGACGAGAAGGGAAGGGGAGGGCGTTGGGGAGTCACACAGGTAGGAAGAGGGGGCTGTGGAGGAGGCGAGGCGTCGGGGTGGTGCCAGACGGTGGGGAAGGTTTGGAGTGTGGCATAAGGGGCTGACAGAAGGCTAAGGCTTTTTCCCTTCTGACAATATAACTTGGGGTATAAAGATGGGGTCTCCAACAATTTTTTTGAAGTGCATTTAGAGACTCCCTGTAATTTCATATTATCTGACCATTATACCATTCAACCTCCATGTTATATTTTCAATACAAAAATGATCATGTGATCAATGGTTGCCCCACAAATTTTCTTTTGCTTTGTTAGAGATTCACTACAATTCGAAGGGCATTTTAAAGAAATTTCTTATGCAAAAAAGACAATGAAAATCTCCCAAACTAGACTCAATTTTTCTAATGGTTGTGTCTAAAGGAATACTACTATCGTGACAATTTGGTCTCAATAAAATACATCAAGGCAGATAAACATATTGCATATTGTTAGGTCCCTACTTGTTGCCAATTTTGCGAACAAACTTGGTTTAGTCGAGTTGTAATTTTTCCTAGTTTTTTGGTCTTCCCGCTCAGGTGGGGAAAGCTACGCTCGAGCAGCAATCTCACACTCTCAGTAGTTTGGCTTGTCTGCAAAAGTACTGGGAGGTGTGTTTTTACGCTGGAGCGTATTTTCCAACGCTCGAGCGTAGACCCTGTTAGACACACGCATTTTAGTGACACCACTCGAGCGGCCATTCCTGCGCTCCAACGAGGTTCGCGTATCTGACTGCTATAAAGCTGTGTTTCAGTCAGAATTTAGGGCATGGCTTTCAATTTCTTGTTTTGGGTTTTAGGGTTCTCTTATGAAGGTTATTTGCTAGTTTTCCTTTGATTTCTTTGTAAATTTATTCATGGATCAGGAGAGTTAAATCAAAGGGTTGTCGGTTTGTTTTTATCAATACAAGAGTGTTGTTCTTCGGTGGATTTCGGAGATTTAAGCGTGGAGTATTCGAAGGGGTTCGAAGCTGTGCGCGGTCATTGATTTGACATGGATGTTGTGGATTCGACATCAAGCTGGTCAATTCTGAGACGAAGACGCTGGTGAAAGAGATACAGATTGTTGAAGACAAATTGACAAAGTTTGGGTAATTTGTTTTGATAAATTTGTATTCTTTCTTTCTTTTATAGTGGATTGATTAGTAGCATGTCGCCCGCGGTTTTTTAATCACAATTGGAGGTGCTCCAGTTATGATTTTTCCACGTAAAAATCGGTTGTGTCAATTTATTGATTTTGAAACAACAATTTAAATCGCTTTCGTACGTTCTAGATGATTTATATTGTTAGTTTTAATTGTTTGGGAATTGTTGAAATTAATTCTGGTCTGAATCACGAATCGCTTAGGTTTTTCACATATATTAAAATTGACACTCCTAGGATTAACTCCTCAAGATTGATAAAATGTGAACACAACAAAGCAAGTTGTGACTTGGGAATAGGAGAAGTCCAATGGCATTTATTTCAACATTTAGAAACATATTTTTTGAAAATGCATGCTTGGATGAACATATGTAGAGTTCATACACATGCAACAGATCAATCTTTAAATGTTATAATATGACCAAAGCATTAGTTATTCTTGGTTGTGAAGACAACTAAAATGAATCATTTTCTTCTCATGAAAAGGCATATACAAATGCATAATAACAAAATAGACATCTCTATCAAAACCATCTAGAAGGCCATTGATGATCTTGGCATCAGAATTTGCACACAAGGCTACAGTGTTCAAAAATTATAAATAAATTTAGTTTAAAATATATAATTATAGAATTAAAACAAGCATCACACATAAATCACAGATTTTTAAGACAGTAACCCAGTGCATAAAGATAAGTCATCTTGCTTGGAAACCTAGTCTGCCTTTTTAAAAGTATGTTGCAAAAAAGACGTCCATTAATACATGTCGGGACATAATAGCAAGAAACAAGAATTACTATCAAACATATGGTAAATGAATGTCATTAATGGAATCCTACCTTAAATCTTGCAGGTTCAATCAATTCAAACACCAGAGCATCACCGTCATCCAACTTATGATCCAGAGCAAATGCTCTCCATCCACCGCTAAGCCCAGTTCTCTTGCCAATGTAAACAGAGTCATATTCTGCACCATTTTCATCTTCCAATACTATATCTACTATCGTTTTAGGAAGATGATCCTCACAGAATTTAGAAGGAAGTCCCTTAACATCATGGCAAATTAATTTAGCACCAAAGGATATGTATAGCAATTGAAAAATGTAACATGTGCAATATATCTAGATTCTAGACAATATATGTACATATCGTATAAAACTACATTATAGGAAAATCAATGGCTAAGAAAAATTGTTCTACTGAAACTTACCAACCAAAAACAACTATAAACATGAGATCGAACCATGGATTTGACAAAAGATGGATTTCCCGATGTTAAATTGCTTTGAATCTTCTCTGCACACTTAAAAGCTTGAGCTCTTTCTTCGTAAGAAGGAGTTTTGACTTCATGCAATGGTCTTGCTAGATAGCTGGAAATTCAATTCTACTATTACTAACAACTAAATTGGAAATATATAAGACAACACTATGTTCACAAATATTGATGCAACCTTGCCCATGATGAACTTATCTTTGATCTCTTTCGCAAAGGTGGAAGCCCTATGTCAACCTGAAATGAAAATTAAAAAAACTTAGCTTAAAAACTGTTGCTAGTTAGCAATAGTACATAATAATAGGAGCAAGACCATGTCAAAGCTCAAAGAATTTGTAAAAAATTCTTAAAAATGATACTATGCATTTCACTCAAACTGTGAAACTGGTTTTTGATCCCAAAAATTGTGATTCTTTTAATTTCATTTGTCTTTCAAGTGTTTGTAGTTCACATTCTTAATATTGATAAGATTACAAATTATTAAGTGCTAGTACTAACATCATCACGATATGAAGGAATTGGATTGCGTGCACGAGAAGAACGTCTTGGCTCTAGCATGTAGATATTTTCTGATTTGGGTTTTGAATAGCGTTGCTGCAACATAAATAAAATAAAATAGAATAAAGAAAGTTAAGAAACACAAATAGACAAAACCACTAATGCCAAAGCTAAAAGGACTGAAATTATAGCCATAAAATCAAAGGTTGGGAAAGAACTCATATTTACCACAGGCTTCTTGTCAGAACTTTTGAGATCAGATAAACTCTTTGAAATCTTCGAAATCCCTAAATCCTTCAAGGAAAAAAATTTGATAAATTAACCACAATGTTGTCTAATGTTAAAAAGGTAGATGTCAATTAAGCTTTAAGAAGATGTATTGCTCCTCGATTATCCAAGAAACAATGGTTTCTGAGCAATGCTATACATAATCTCATTTCTTACCTCCTTTTCTCCCTCCTAGACACAAAACAATGGGGTCCACATTCATAAATGCATATAGGCCTACTCATTTGTGCCTTGGAGTAAGAAGAGGAGGTAAGAAATCGGATTATCTGTACTATTTTCCTTCCTTTTAAGAAGAATAGATCACTTTTGTGACACTAATCATTCATTCTTAAGTTAGAGCGGTAGCTCATAAACCATTCAACTACTACAAATCCTGATAAGTAAGTAAACATTTACTAACAAATAAAAGAAAAGGAAAGCAAAGGAAAGATATATATGTGTGTGTGTGTATTAAGGCCTCGTTTGGGAAGTAGCTATTTTAGAGACTTTTTGGATTTTTGGCTATTTTAGGTCTCGTTTGGCAAGTGGCTATTTTAACCAAAAAGCCAAAAAGTAACTAAAAAAATCAAAAAGCCAACAACTCATACCAAAAAGTCAAAGATTCCATTTTCTCTCTACTTTTTACACATCTTTTCGTAAAAAGTCAAAAAATATCCCAAACATACTAGTTTTTTTTACATCACATTTTAGCCAAAAAGTCAAAAAGTTACTAAAAAAGCCTGTTCCCAAACGAGGCCTTAGTAGGCTATTTTAGTTTTTGTGTTTGAGAAGATGAGATGGATTTTTATTTGAGTTGTTGTATTGAAAAATGTGTTGAAATGATGTTTGAAGTTAAAATGACAAATTTGTCCCTAAAATTACAATTTTTTAAATTGATGTAAAGGGACAAAATCGTAATTTACCAAGTGATGTAACAATTTGTCAATGTGACAGCTGCACCTATTTTATTTTATTTTTTTTAATAAAAAGGGTTGAACAGTGGAGCTTTTTAGCTTATTTTTAATTTGGGACTATATTAGCCTGAACCCTTGTTTCCCAAGCAGCGTCTAAGTGTCCATTCAACACTACATGACTACCAAGTGCTAGAACTCCTGAGTGCGGGTCAAAACTATTTTTCTTAGCCATGCACTAGTTAAGATGATAGTATAACTAGCCTAACCAATTTGAGCTTATAATGAGATGAAGAAAACAAAATCCACTGGCTCTGTTTGGAAGAGCTTCGGTGTTTGCACATGGTGTTTGATTATGGCTTTCAAAAATTAATTTCACACTCACTTTTGAAAACTCGATTTAAGGTGAGAAAATTTGAGCTAACCAGTCGTCCCACCAGACGTCCGACCAGTTGCCCAGAACAGTGCATAATTATTATTATTATTATTTTTTTTTTTTGGCAATTGACACATGTTAATTTTTATATATTCAATAAAAAATATTTTCTAAATTTTTAAAAAAAATTTATGAGTTCTGAATAGAATTTTGAGTTGTGTGTTTGGTTATGAATTGTAAGTTTTTGTATCAAATATCATATGTCACATTAAAAATTCCCCACTCAATTCAAAACTCTTTTCAAAACTCATTCAACAAACAAATTTTCCACACTCAAATCATAATTCCAAAACTCAAAAACTCAAAATACAACTCTATTCTCAAATCATATTTAGAGCACTCTACCAAACGCAACCAATATTTTTCCATCTAAAAACATATTCTAGCATTGTAATTAACCTGTGCATGCAGACGTACAAAATACATACATGTAGGATACATATGAAAGTAGAAGAATTAATAAATATAAATGAAATTGAATGAGAAATATTTACTACTAAATGATAAAAGAAATACCTCGAAGCGTTTTTTATTGTCTTCAACTCGTTGCTTGCGAGCTTCCTCATAAGTGTTGCCACTTTTGTTGGCCATTGCTTGCAGTAGTCCAGATACAAGATATCCAATTGTTTGTCTAAGGCATCCCCGAAATACAAGTAAAATTTTCTTCAGTACAGGATTTAGAAAGGCTGTTTTGCTGAAAATTTAAACTAAAAAGAAAATTGTGTAAATGATCTTAATCACAACCTGTTACTAAATATGACATCTTAAGCTTCAAGTAATATCTTATTGAGTCAAGACTTAAATCACAAGTATACTGCAATATAAAATAGACAGCCTAATTTCAATTCTTTGATCTGGGAGTCCTTCGTTCATCCTTTCAATCTATTGGGTGGACACTCTATCAGAACTCTAGTCCTTAAAAGTCAAGTCGTTAAGCTATAGGGTGTGTTTGGTTTGGTTTTGGGAGATAAATTTTCAAAAAAAATCTTGGGGAATGGAGTAAGAGTTTAGAAATTTTTTTGGTTTGTTTGGTTGTATATTTTGGAAATAGTTTTGAAGTATAGAAGTTTGGGATAATTTGATAGTTTGTTATAGTTGAGTAGATGTGTGTGAGAAAAAAAGTGATTGAAAAAGAGAGAGGAGAGAGAAAAGTGATTGATTGATGTGTAGAAGAGAAGGTGATTTTGGAAAAAAAATTCAAAAAATTTCCAACCAAACAAAGCCATAGTCTCTTCTCCCCTCTCCTTAGCATCTGTTAGAGCAATCCAAGGTTATGCAAAGGTTCAAACTTTACATAAAACTTTTGTTGCTCCAATAAAAATAGTCAAAGAAATACGAACACTTCTAAAAAGGTGACATATCGTGTCAGACATTGACAAGACAAGACACTTGTTGCATACTTCCCAACATTTGTTAAACACGTCTAAACATGTTTTATTATTTTAAAAAAATTTCTAGACTCAAACACGCATTGGATGCTCGGGGAAAACATTTGTCTATCGCTTAGATACACATGAAACACATTTATAAGTTTGAATAAAATAATTTGGAATTCTATGATTAAAAAAAAAGGTAAATTCATACCGATTCTCCTCCTTTAGACTAAAAACATTATTTTTTTAAAGTAAATATTTATATATATGATATATAATAATTGCTTGTCCTTATATATGTTATATAATAAATATATAAAATTATTTTATTTGTTTATAATAATTGTTTAGCTAGAGGTAAAGTTCTCCCAGATTCAGAGACACAGGCAGCTACTCCTTCAAAAATTGGGAATCGAAAGGATGGGATGCAAAATAAGGGCCTACAATTGTTCATCAAATGAGACCGAGAACCCAAAGGATCTATCAAAGAGTGAGAGAGACTGACTAGACTATAGTCAACCACCTTTGAAGGTTGCAAAGCCTTTAGAGTGCCCTTGAATGGAAACAACTTGAACTGACGACTTCCTACACTTCAACATGACACTCTCTTTCGGTAAGTTATATCCCTCCTCTAACTTCATTGAGAAATAGAATTGACTAATCCTTAGTCAAAGGGTCAAGAAACTTAATGGCACTATTCTTGAACAACTTGGAGCCGGGCCCTCTTTTTGCACAATTACAGAAATGAAAATAATGAGAAAAATCATATTCAATTATCAGTTGCCCATATAAAAAATAGGATTGACTATGGATTAGTGTTACCAGAGAACTCTATTACCCTAGCGAATTACGTTTTGGTATGTACGTCCCAAAATATTGTACACTTTCATTCCAAAACGGTAAATTTAGATATCTAAATGATCCCAAAAAAATTCAATTTATCTCCTAAAGGTTTCCTTAGAGAAATAAATCAAATATAATGAACCAAAATCTAAGGTGAGTGAAATTTTAACAAAATAAAATGTCAAAGATAGGTCATAATGCTCATAGAAATGTGTTACTATATGATTAATTTGGAGAAAGAAAACTTACAATTCAATGAATGTCTAATGTTAAAAGAAAATTACTCTAGAACTATCTTAAATTCTTATAATATAATTCATACAAGTCTACTCCTATTGTACCATATTTTAGAGCACGTGGTGTACCACGTTTCCGTTTTTGTTCCACGTACCAAAATGATCCACGTTTCAGGTAACATAGCTATGGATTCAAGCCATAGCAACCTTCATAGTGTTTTAAAAATGGTTTGAAACGGCAATGTAACACTGTTACATAACCATATGAGCAGTCACCGTCACCGCTATCCGTTACAGTTATAACAATGTGATTGAATTTCAAAAGGGAACAGCCACCATCGTCATGTTATACACATAACAAACAGACTGTTAGACCACCATTACAACCATTACTGCCATTACGTAAGTGTGGTAACATTTGTCACTTTTAAAAGCCAATTTTTTTGCTCATTTTGTGCTCTTAAAACTTTTGTTTTTATATTTATTTACTAACATTAAAAATTAACACAAGTTTTATTTGTAGTTGTAACTTGTAAGGTTTGTGTTGTGTAAAACTTGTATAACTTGAAAATATAAATCAAATGACTAGTTTTTAAATAGAATAATTGTGATAGGCTAAAATACAATAAATAAATGAATATGAAGCTAAAAAATGGAGTGTGATTATCATTGATCTAAAACAAATGGTTGGTTTTATTCTTATTTTTAAATTTTACTAATTTTATTATTTATTTAACATATATAACCTTAAAATTTGAAACACAACATAATATTACAAATCTGTAATAATAACAAAATAAATAATATAAAAGTGGTGTATTTTGAATTTATGACATGTGAAATCAATAACTATTGAAAAAAAAAAAAAGAAAAAAAAAGGTCAAAACTCTCTTCATAAAAACTTTAAAGTAGTACAAAAATTTTGGAAAGTAATATTTCAACATAGAAGACCAAAAAAATTACAATTAGTACACACTAGAAACTTTAAGCCAAAAAGATTCTCACCCATTTGTAAATCTTTCCCCAATTTCCCACTTACATGATATTTCTCCTAAAATTTCATACATATATTGAATCATGATTAACAAATATACTAAACCTTTCAAAAATTATTTTAAACCCCAAGAAATGTGATTTTGAAATAAAATATATATATCAGTAAGTTTTCGCAATGTTGTGCAAAAAACAGAAAATTTTCACAACTCTGGTTGTTGCAACCTTACCCTACGCCTGTTACACCCTTCAACGGCATCACCACTACAGTTATTGTTAATGAAACGGCACGCATTACTGGAAACCTTTCCCCCACATGTCATGTTTTACATTTTTAAAAAAATTCCGTGCCAGTGTGTTTGTGTCGTGTCACCTGTCCTAAAACAAAATAAATATCAACATTTCAAACCCAGATTACACTTGATGGAACTTATTGTCAAATTTTTTTCTTTTTATTTTTTTGTAAATCATTTTTCTTAACAAGCAGCTTCAATAACCAGTCAAACAGCCAATCTTCCCCCAAAATCAGATCATAATGCTACAATGACCAAAGTTAGATAGCAAAATTTTCATAGCATCTCCAATGCATTGGTGACATATCATAGGTATCCAAAATTGCTACTCAAATTTGGTCGCTAAAGTACACGCAATTTAGTCCCCATTTGATGAGGTTTGAACGCAGATTAGCTACAGACCTGTCATTATTGCGCAAAATGACTATCCTCAAATTCAAACCCACATCCTTAAAGAGAACCCTTGTTTAAATTTGATCACTAAAACCAAATAAATACATAAAACAGAATAGTAAAATTTGACGGCATTTTTGCTTTGCTCTATTTAGGTGAAGAAACAATGTCATGGTTACCAACAGCAACAAATTGATCCAGTAGTCCGAGCTCTAAGGCTGCAACTCTAAGGCTAAGTCTGCTTGAATCTTGAATTTAAAATTTATAAAGGAAACAAAAAATGGGAAGAGAAGTGAAAAACAAAATATATATATATATATATATATATTTCACTTTGTTTCTCTTTACTGTTTCACAAATTACTCAACATATACAAAATCAAGCTAAGATAACCAGTAGCAAAACATAACAACTCCATGTATATGCTCAAGCGCGCACACACAACACAAAACAACACAACACTCTAAAATATACTGAAGCAAAAATAGAATAAGACAAAAACATTGCTAGATGATAACCAGAGCAGAGTATCAATTTTTTTACGAGTTGATTGCATAGTTCAAAACCTGAAAAAATTTATGAAGATTTCAGCTGAATGATAGATGAGGGGGTTGTTAAATCAGAGACATCAAACCTTGGATTATTAACTCCCGATCTGTCAAAGTGCTCTGAGGAGGCTGTGCTCGATGATACCACCACTGCACTCTTTCGTTGCAGAGAGAGAGAGAGAGGGAGGGAGAGGAGGGGAAGCGCCGAATTTGAAATTTGATATTGGGAGACAGACAGCTTGGAATTCGTGAGTTTTATTTAAAATGCACCCGTCAAATTTATTTGAGATATGTTTTTTTTTTTTTTTTTTTTTTTTTTGGGCTATTTTTTTTTTTTTTTTTGAGTAATATTAGAAATTTCAAATATTCTACCAAATATTCTACGGACTCATACTGTATGGGTCCCACTTTTGATAGAATTTTTGACACCTCTAACATTTTTATTTTTATTTTATTCATATTTGAGATATGTTTGGGACCTTTTCTGGTTTTTTTATTTTATTCATATTTGAGATATGTTTGGGACCTTTTCTGGTTGATGACTCTCTATTTCATCTTGGTATGGGGTTTATTTATTTATGTATGTGCGAGTCTAGGTGGGATAAGAGTAAGGATTGTGGGAGTCGTGCATGTGCGGAGGTTTCTATTATAATTAAATTTATGAATAAAGCTTCCCGACTTTCAGTGGGGGTGTTGGGGTCGTGTGTGTCGAGTCGGGATTGGCCAAAAAAAAATTTTTTTTTTTTTTTTGTTTTTAGCGAATGGCGTGCTGTCACGTCACTGGGGGTCTGAAGCAAGGTTTTTTTTTTTTTTTTTTTTTTTTTTTTTTTTTTTTTTTTGAGTAATATTAGAGATTCCAAATATTCTATCAAAAGTTTTATCAAATGTCTCATATGGAACCCATACTATATGGGTCCCACACCCATGTGAGACATTTGGTAAAACTTTTAATAGAATTTTTGACACCTCTAACATTTTTATTTTTATTTTATTCATATTTGAGATATGTTTTGGACCTTTTCTGGTTGATGACTCCCTATTTCATCTTGGTATGGGGTTTATTTATTTATGTATGTGCGAGTCTAGGTGGGATAAGAGTAAGGATTGTGGGAGTCGTGCATGTGTGGAGGTTTCTATTATAATTAAATTTATAAATAAAGCTTCTGACTTTCAGTGGGGATGTTGGGGGTCGTGTGTGTCGAGTCAGGATTGGTCAAAAAAAAATTATTTTTTTTTTCTTTTGTTTTTAGCGAATGGCGTGCTGTCACGTCACTGGGGGTCTGAAGGTGGTGTTTGGGAAGCAAGCTGGGGGCTAAATTAGCCACATAAGGACAAAAATAGCTTATTTAGTCAAAAAAGGACAAAAGATGCACAGAAAAGAAAAGAGGCAACAAACACTGGGCAAGCAAAATTTACGAAACTACCCCCATGAAAGAGGGGCATGCGTCATTTCACACAAAAAGTAAAATAAAAAAGAAAAAATTATTTAAATTTAGTTTCAAGTTATGTGTTTGGTTATGAGTTTTAAAAATAAATTATTGCTTGTGTTTTATTTTATATGTTTGGTTACGATTTGAGTGTAAAGTTGTTTTTAAATTTAAAATATTAACATTTTTATTTTTAATATTTTAAATTAATTGAATATTTAAATTATTTAAATTTTTTTGTTTTAAATATTACTTTATTTAAATATTATTTTTATTTTACTATTAATTGAATATTTACATTATTTAAATATTTAAAATAAAATTAAAAGTAAAATAAAAATTAAAACGCAAATTAATGTGAATGAATAAAAAAATGACAAAATCGTAAATTTTAAAAAAATAACGACAAAAATACGCCTCATTCAAAAACATTTAAAAAAAAAACATGAAAACATAAATTACCATTCGCCACGTAATTTACAAATAAATAAATAAATAAGTTATTGTATACCAATAAAAATAAAGAAGGCAAAAAACGTAAATTAAAAAACAAGAACTAATTAATGTATAAAAAAAAAAAGAGACAAAAACATAAATTTAAAAAAAAAATTAAGCAAAATATGCCAAATCCAAACCAAAAATAAAATAAAAAAACAAAACAAAAATGTACGCAAAAAACGCCAAATCCAAACCCAAAATTAAAAAATTATAAAAATATAAGCAAAATATGCCAAATCCAAAACCAAAAAAAAAAAACTTTAAAAAAAAATTAAGCAAAATACGCCAAATCCAAACCAAAAAAAAATAAAATAAAATAAAAAATTAAGCAAAATATGCCAAATCCAAACCCAAAATAAAAAAATAAAAAAATAAATGTAAGCAAAATAAGCCAAATCCAAACCCAAAATTAAAAAAAAAAATTAAAAAAAAGCCAAAAAGGGCATATTGGTAATTTAACAGGAAGACACCTCACCAAAAAGTCAAAAAGCCAAAAAAATCAAAAAGTCCTTCCCAAACCAGGCTTTTTAGCCCCAGACTAAAATAGCCAAAAAGCCAACCCACTTCCCAAACGGAGGCTAAGGGTTGGTTTTGGGTGTCCTAAAAAAGTGCACTTTTTGTCTTTTTAAGAAACGATGTGCAGAAAAGTAGAGAGGTGATGTGATGGAAAAAAGATAAAAAGATGGATTATATAGGTTATGCCAAACCTAGCCTAAATTTATTTAGCTTTCGTTTTGGATGTGTGTTGACATTTTAACTTTTTGATTTTTTTGATTATTTTAGTTTGAGGTTAAAATTTTTTGTTTGGGATAGATTTTTTAGTTTTTTAAATTTTTGTAAAAGAAAAAATAAAATGATTTTGGTTGAAATATGATATTTTATTTTATTAGATTAAAAAACTTTTTTTTTTTTTTGTGTGACTATTTTAACCCAAGAAAAGAATGTCAAACATAGTCTTAAAATATGAATTGTTTTTATAATTTAAAAAATTATCAAAATTTTTTTTTTAATAAAATTAATTAAAAAATAAAACTTTTAACTACTCTCGTAGATAATAAAATTATCTAAATTATTAATTAAAATAAATTTTTAATATCATTTAAAATTATTAATTAAATTGATGATTTATTAATTAAATTGACCATTGATTTATTATAAAATTAAAATTTTCGAAAAGTAATATATAATTTTCAAAATTACATAAGATAATTTGTATTTTAAGTAAGGGAATAAAACTCAAAAGATGTATTTGTAATTTATCTTAACATTTTTTACTTTAACGGCATCATTGGTTGGCCAGTCATATATTGGTGCTATTTGGTGCAGTTTATTGTTAGTTAAAAGTTGATAATTAGAAAGTTAAAATCAAAAGCACTCCTTCTTCATCTTTTAAATAATTAGTTTTTTTCAACTTATTTAAACTATTTCAACCTGAAAAGCTGTAAATAGAATCTGTACCAAATAGTCTGATATAAATTTTCAAATTAAAATAAACAATAATCACCCTATAATCTATAGCAAACACCCCTAGCCATTGGTCTTCATTCTAAAGAAAAAGAGGGGAAAAAAAGTCAGATTACAAAGACCAAAATAAAATAAAATAAGTGTTGTGTTATGCATTGTAGGCCCACTCAAAAATAAAAGAAACAAACTTTACACCAATGTGTTCCTAAAATGAGGCCCCTTTTGTCTTCCTTTTCAGATGCTAGTTGTCATTGTCCCCCTAAAAATATCTCTCTTCTCTCAACCCTATTTTTTGGATCAGAGATGATCCAGAACCCACTTAGATCGACTCCCACCCCAACCATATACACGTAGGGTCAATGAGAGGATAAAAAAAAAAAAATGAACCAATCAGTATTCGCTGGGTGGTAGGAGTCACTCTTAGTGGGGTCTCACTCTTTTTTCTTTTTGGATATGAGAGGTTATTGTCACAGCACTTTGTTGTCACGTTTCATTTGTCATTTTAATTTTATTTTGATAATTTAAATTATTTATATTTATAAAATTTGTCAAGTATATTATTTATATAAAAAATAAGATTAATCCGATATACTTAACTCAACTATCTTTAAAAAAATTATTAAAATTATACAAACTGTTTATTTTTGTAAATATAAATGTTATCTTGTTATGAACTACAAATGTCTAATTGACTTAAGCTATATTTGGCATGCCCAATTAGACAAAAATAGTCATATAAGACAAAATTGAATATTTTAGTCAAATAGAACAAAATATCACATTCAAATCATAATTATTTTATTTTTTTTCTCACAAAAATAAAAAAAAAAGCCAAAAAAATATATCACAAACGAAATTTTTTAGCCGCAGACTAATAGTCAAAAAGTTAAAAAATCAACCTACATCCCAAACGAAGACTTAAATTTTTTTATAAATGTACTCAATAAATCTCACAATATAAACAATTTAGTTTATTAATATATTTGAGAAACGCTCCAACAAACTCACAACACGATCTGTGCCCACAAGACACAGCCCAGCACCCTCCCATAATCCTATTTTCTAGGCTTCTTACCGTTTTTTGTCCGGACAAATTTTACTTTGCAAATTAAAGAAAAATGTGTTAGCTATCATGTTTTTTTTTTTTTTTGTTTAAATTTATTTGTCTATCATGTTTTTGTTTAGACTCGGTTTATTTTGACATAGAATTTTTAAAAATATATATTTTTTACTTGTTTTTTATTATTTGATTAGATACAAAGTAAGTAAGATATTTTTTAACCAAAAATTAGCTTCCATAAAAAGCTCCATAAGTGCATCTCGACAATCCTCCTCAATTTTTGAAAAATGTTTGAGGGCCCTAATTTTTGTGACTTAAATGGCTCAAATTTGCCAAAACGACGTCGTTTTGACAATTTTAATGTTGTTTTGTACTCAAAACGACGTCGTTTTGGCAAATTCGAGCCATTTGAGCCACAAAAATTAGGACCCTCTACCATTGTTGTCAATTTTTTCTCAAATTTTAGCTAAAAAGTGTACTTTTAGGAAACTACTTTTTCAATTGTCATCTCCAACAATGTTTCCTTTTTTTTTATATATATTTTAAATATTTTAAAAATATTTTCTCTTTTTCTTTTTTTTATTAAAAATATTTTTTCAAGCTCTCTTCTCTCTCCTCCACCATTGGAGAAAAAGATGAGGGATGAGAGCAAAAATAATTTTTAATTATTGAGAGTGATTAAGCCCTTCATAAATGTAGAGAGCCAAAAATTCACTCCCTTAAATAGAGTTAAGTAGGAAGGCTGTTAAAGAAAATTATTTTGTATTTCACTCCTTCAAATAAGAAGAAAGTGAGGATGCTTTGTCATTTTTAGCTTGCAACTTAACTCCTCTCGAATGTGTAGGCCGCATTCATTGGGTTTTGAGTCAGTGGAGGTGAACTAGTTCTCCAAGTGTCAATTCAACTACAACAACACCATAAATGGGAAAGGGTCACTGCTGTACTCAAAGCATAGCAGTGACTATAGTGCCTCCGTTTGAGGTGTGTTATGCTCTTATTTTTATGATTCAAACTGTTATTTTGTAGAGTTTGTTGAGTACTTCATGTCTACCAAAAATCATATTAATCGGATATCAACAACTATATGATCGATAACCAAAAAAATAAATAATAAGTTTTTCTTTTGAGAAATAGCATAAACAATATGCAATACGAACATATAGTTATTGATATCCGATTAATATGATTTTTGGTAGGCATGAAGTACTCAACAAACCCTACAATATGAACAGCTTGAATTATAAAAATAAGACTATAATACACCTCAAACGGAGGCACCACAGTCACTGCTGTGCACAGCAGTGACCCCTGTCCCACGATGAATTTATCCTTATTAACTCATAATTTATTCAAAAAAAAAAAAAACAATTGTTTAAATTTATTTTACTCATAAATCTCACATTTCATTAATTTAATCTTCATCACACAAATCCATTCAAGATAAATTATGAATTCCCAAGAGTGGGTTCATAACATTTTTCATTCAAATATCTATAAACAATTGAATGTGAATTCCGGGTATTAGAACAATATTTCACAAACATCAACCAAACACCAAAAAATAGAAAGGAAATTATCATTTTTTGTATAAAGTATTTTACTTTGAAAATTAAAAAGCAGTTCGAATTGTGTTATGCCTTAACTAAAAGACTTGGAAAGCAATATATGTTTTTAAAAAAAAAATGATTATTAACCATGTTTTATCTTAGTTTGAGAATAAATTTTATCCGTGCACTATTTATTTATGAATTCTGTTAATGTGAAGCTTAAAAGGATTGTAAACTGAATACTTGAAATTTTTTAAAAATCATTTTAACATATGCATCAAAGACTATCCTTCTTTCCCAATGCACATTCAGGAAAGGGTCCATTGGTTCCACACCTACAACTAGCCAGAAGCACTCCATCAAGGAGAATGGAAACAGAATTGTAATTTGCAACAAATTGGTTATCTGTTGAAGGAATTCTTACTGTGGCACAAGCTCCCTGGAAAGAATTTGACAACTATTTGGATCCTCTGGATGTGGAGTTAATTAAAACTCACTAAGGATTCTCTATAGTGTTTTTTTCTTAAAATTTTCTAAAGTTGTGTACTGTGTGGTTGAGATTTAATGCTGAAAAATTGATGTGACTTGTCATTAAATCTCAACCATACAATGCACCACTCTAGGAAACTCTAGGAAAAAAAAACTCTAGAGGATCCTTGCTCAATTAAACCAACTCTTGGAGTGCCATCATGGTTCGATACTAACGATTTCAAGCATTAGTTTAAGCATGTTGTAGAGGATGACTTAAATGAGGATGTTGATGAGCAGCTCGGATTTAATATGCTTAACCAATATCTGTTGGCCAACAAGGAAATGGATAAATTCAATCACTCTGTTTAGTTTCAGTCTTTAGAATTCACTTTTTAAAAAATTATAATTTTTTGTTTTCACTAATTTTTATTTAATTTTTAAGCAATTTTTTTTAATTTTTAAACACACCTTACATAAATACACTTAAAAAGTATAATATTTGCGATTTTTTTTTAAAAAAAATCACTAAATACCAAAAATACAATATATATATATATATAAATTCAATACATTTTTCATATTTTTGTGTATTTATTAATTTTTTTAAATATTTTTTCACAAATATTTTATTATTTAGATATATCTAAGTAAGATGCATCTAAAAAATTAAAAAAAAAAAATTCTTAAAATTTAAAAAATATTCACTAAAAACAAAAACAAAAAAATACGAAAAATAAAAAACAAAAAACTTAAGGCTTGTTTGGTTTGTATCTCAAGATATGATTTTTGAGAAGAATTTTCTTTGGTAGAAATTTTTTGAAATTTTTTTCCAAAATCATTTTTTCTTTCCTACACATCGATCAATCACTTTTCTTTCTTCTCTCTCTTTCTCAATAACTTTTTCTCAGAAATAGGGTCACTGTTGTGCTAAAAGCATAGCAGTAACTGTTGTGCCTCAATTTCAGGTGCATTAACTGTTGTGCCTCAATTTTATGTGCATTATGGGCTTATTTTTATGATCTGAGCCGTTCATTTTGTAGGGTTTGTTGAATACTTCATGCCTATCAAAAATCATATCAATTAGATATCAAGAACTATATGATCAAATTGCATATTTTTTCTGCTATTTCTCAAAAGAAAAACTTATTGTTTATTTATTTGGTTATCAATCATATAGTTATTGATATCCGATTAATATGATTTTTGGTAGACATGAAGTACTCAACAAATCCTACAAAATGAACGGTTCAAATCATAAAAATAAGCTCATAATGCACCTCAAATTGAGGCACAATAGCACAGAAGTGACCCCAATTCCATTTTTTTCTAACACACATCTACTCAGCTATAATAAAATATCAAATCATTCCAAACTCCCAAACTGTAAAACTATTTTCAAAATATACAATCAAACAAACTAAAAAAATTTCTAAACTCTTTTCCAAAATTTTTATTGAAAATTTATCTCAAAACACAAACCAAGCCCATCCTGAAAAATTGAAAAAAAAATAAAAATAGAGTGGGCAAATACAATTAAAAGTAGCAAATTGGGATTGGAATTAGCCATAGAACCACAACCTTTATTGGACAAAGAAATGTTTTCATAAAAAAATCTCTCTTTTCACCTTTTTTTTCTTTCTCCATTCTTATTAAATTAATGCAATTAAAAGTGGCAAATTGGGATTGGAATTAGCCATAGAACCACAACCTTTATTGGACAAACAAATGTTTTCATAAAAAATCTCCCTCTTTTCACCTTTTTTCTTTCTCTATTCTTATTAAATTATTTTTAAATTAAATTCTTACTCTAGTAGCAATATTTAACAGAGGACAAGATGGCCATATATAACTCTAAAACAATGGTGTTCTCTCCTATTACTCTTTACTGAGAAACACTCATTTGTCATGCGTTCCATGTTTGAATTTATGCAACAACTCTAACCACAGTCACTACTTAATTCAGTTAGAATTCTAATTAAAAATCAATTGACAGCTAATGTAGACAAACACAACAGAATCTGCAATTAGAGAAAAAAATTCATAAAAAAATCTCTCTTTTCACCTTTTTTTTCTTTCTCCATTCTTATTAAATTAATGCAATTAAAAGTGGCAAATTGGGATTGGAATTAGCCATAGAACCACAACCTTTATTGGACAAAGAAATGTTTTCATAAAAAAATCTCTCTTTTCACCTTTTTTTTCTTTCTCCATTCTTATTAAATTAATGCAATTAAAAGTGGCAAATTGGGATTGGAATTAGCCATAGAACCACAACCTTTATTGGACAAACAAATGTTTTCATAAAAAATCTCCCTCTTTTCACCTTTTTTCTTTCTCTATTCTTATTAAATTATTTTTAAATTAAATTCTTACTCTAGTAGCAATATAGAACAGAGGACAAGATGGCCATATATAACTCTAAAACAATGGTGTTCTCTCCTATTACTCTTTACTGAGAAACACTCATTTGTCATGCGTTCCATGTTTGAATTTATGCAACAAGTCTAACCACAGTCACTACTTAATTCAGATAGAATTCTAATTAAAAATCAATTGACAGCTAATGTAGACAAACACAACAGAATCTGCAATTAGAGAAAAAAACAAAACTTGAATTGAGGACGTACTGAAAATTAGAGCTCACACCATATTAAAGTCACTCTAATGTATATATCACTTGCCAACAAGGTGAGAGAAACGAGTACATGAAGATCACCATGAAAACTCACAACACATTTCTTGAATGGTATTAATATTGTTAGGATGATCATATTTTGTTATCGTGTTTTTGCGATGGCAATTAAAAGTACTACACCTCTAATGTGTGGATTGAAAAAATTAATTAATAATTAAATTATAATGTGTGTGTATTGAGAAATGATGTGGATTGAGACAATTAAGTGTGTGGAAATAGAATTTCCTCAAAATGTCACATTTAACTCATAATTATTTTATTTTTCTCTTAAAAAAGTCAAAAAACCTATCTCAAATGAGACTTTTTAGTCTCAGGCTAATATAGTCAAAAAGCCAAAAAGTCAACCCACATCCCAAACGAAGGCTACATTGATACCTCTTGAGATTTTTGTTTAATATAGATTCTCCTCTCACATTTGGAAAACTATATCCCGCACCTTGAGATTTGTAATCTCATTACAAATTGCTCCATGAATTTTTGATGCCATGCCCTAAAATTTTTTAAATGACCATTTTGTCCATTTTCTTACAATTTCTTCTTCTTATCATTATGACTATATTCTATAACTTTGCATAATTAAATTCTACCTAAAAATGTTTTTATTAAGTGATGATATATATACAAACATAAATTTTATATAGAATTTTTAAATACAATGATATAGTTTAATGGTGACCTTCACTTTAAAACAAAACACCCATAAACATGATTTATATTTATAATAATATCACTATCACAACATTTTTATGATATTTTTATATAAATTTGTATATATGAATATAATTTTTTATTTTTATTTCCACTATTATATTTAGATTAGATCAATTTAATCTAAATATATTTAAAAAGTATAAAATTTGTATAAATTTTTTTTAAAAAAAATTCATTGAATACAACAAAATAAGATAATGTATTGAATTTTTGTATTTTTTTTTATATTTGGTGAATTTTAAAAAAAAATCACAAAATATTATATTTCTTAAGTATATCTAGATTAGGTGTATCTAAAAAATAAATAAATAAATGCTTAAAATATTATTAAAAAATTTCAATAAAAATAAAAAAATGAAAAAAAAAAAAAAACTCAACTTTTTGTGTGAGTTAAATCAAGGAAAATGATTATTATTTCCTTTAAAATGACATGAATAAAATATATGTATCATTTTATTATTTTATATGTACAAAGGCTAAGGGACAAATATGTCATTTAATCTAACAAGGGGTAAGTATAATTTTCAAATGTGAGGGGGGATCTATATTAAACAGAAATGTCAGGGGGCGTTAGTGTAATTTACCCAAAAAATTTTAAATTGGATTTTTGAACTGGATATCCTTTTTTTAAATTGGATTTTTACTAGTTGTGGTATATACATACATTGCACGTTGTATTTGTAATTATATTTTTGAAATGAAAAACTTTATAATAATAGAAACGAAATAGACATTAAAAAAAGGGCAAAACACCAATAAATCCTAAATTTTAATCTGTTAAACCATTTGGTCCTGCCTTTTATTTTGTAGACTAATAAGTCATATTTGAATGTTAAAAGCTGATTATAGGTCTTTTTTAGATTTCCCTCATTTCCAAACATTAGCAACATTAACTATACCAACAACATCGTCAAACATCAACTACATCATAAAACATCATCAACATCATCAAACATCATCAAACATGAACTACATCATCAACATCACCAACATCATAAAACATCATCAACATCATAAAATATCATCAAACATCAACTACATCATCAACAACATAAAACATCTTCTAACCTCCTTACCCACCTCAGATCTCGTCTTCTTCTGCTGAACTATTGGGCTTTTCTTGATTCCATCAGCAGACACACTCAATTTCTTACATTGTTCATCCAAATTCTTGGTTTGTTCAGATCTTTGCCTCACAATCTGAATTGGGTTTTTCTCAACTCCTTCAAGAATCTCAGATTTTCATGTCTTCCTCTTCCCACTAACCTTAACAAGGCTCTGTTTGGACCTAGGCTTTTTGTCAACATTATTTTCTTCAGAGGTTCTCTCTTCGCCATTGAAGACTTTGATACCTCATTTGACTTCATCACTCTTCAATCTACTCTCCCAAACAGACCCTGACATCACCAACATCATAAAACATCATCAACATCATAAAACATCAACTACATCATCAAACATCATCAACATCATAAAACATCATCAACATCATCAAACATCAACTACATCATCAACATCATAAAACATCAACTACATCATCAACGTCACCAACATCATAAAACATCATCAACATCGCTCACATTGATTGGATTGAAATTGCTTGATGTTTATACAATATAACAAACAAAGATACAATACCAAATATAAAAAGGACTAAATGGTTTACAAAAAAACACTCAGGACTAGATAGAGTAACATTTCCCAATATGGGATTTATGAGTAATTTTTCCTTAAAAAAATAGTATTTTATAGGGAATTGATGAACTATATGGATTTATCAACCAAACACAAAATATATATATATATATATATTATAGTAGATAAGAAAAGTGAAAGGTTTGACATTAGAAAGCTGTAAAATCACTGATATATATAAAGTAAACTAATGATGTAAAAATGTGATTTGGTCGATGAATAACTAGGTAGAATTTTTTGAAAGAATAAACTTAAACCTAATATTTATCGAGAATCTTGATGAATGATCTAGATTCAATTCTTAAATGATGGATCCTACTTCTAAAATAAATCTCAACCACACATGTATTTTCTAAATAAATTTATAGTAAAAATTTTGAGTTTGTAGAAGTTCTTGTAACAAAAGCAAATATGTGTTATCAAAAAGTGATTGGATCCTATCTTGTACAGTAAACATAAGTACAAGTTGTATATGTGAAAAATGATGAAGAACTTAGGGTTCATTTGTTTTCAGAGGTAGAATGGAGGGGATTCATAGTTAGAGGATTAATAGTGAGAGGATTATTAGTGAGGGGATTGATAGTGAGGAGATTAAGTAAAATTGTATTTGTTTTGATGATAATTGTTGGTATAGAGATTGTTAAATTATTTTTATATAAAATAATAAAACAAATAAAAAAATACAAACATTAAACATTAATGTTCAAAAAAAAATGGCCAATATGTAAAAAATAAAAAATAAATAAAAAATTTCCAGAAAAAAATAAAACAAATAAAACAATGATTTTTACTTAACAAAAAATACAAAAAATTAAACATTAATGTTCAAAAAAAAAAAAATGCCCAACATGTAAAAAAAAAGTCCGACAGACTATTTTTCTAATACCACCTCCACCTTCTCCATCCCAATCCCCCTTCCAAGGCCCAACCTAATCTGGACCT
>NW_021026563.1:837576-867045 GCF_004153795.1 Camellia sinensis | reverse complement strand
GTGGACCGAGGTGGGAGATACAGCTTTTTGATTGGCTCCGACAGTCTAGTTCATGAGGAGAGGACCGAAAAGATTAAGCTCATTCAGCAGAAGGAGGATTAGAACCGCGCAGAGTCGACAGAAGTTATGCCATCGGAGGAGAGGGAGCTAGAATTCGAGGTTGGGGATCATGTATTTTTGGGATCTCGCCGATGAACCGGAGTTTCAAGATTGAAGAAAGGGTAAATTAGCACCCGATAATTGGACCGTTTGGAAATTCTTGAGAGAATCAACCCCGTTGTACAGACTTGCTTATTGCCGCCATTATTTTAAGCCAAGTCCACAATGTGTTTCATGTTTCGTGTTGAGGAAGTTTATCGAGATCCACTTAATATAATCGATCATTTCTGGGATTTCGGTTAATGGAGGATTTTTTGGGCTACGAGGAGAAACCAATGAGGGATCATTGCAGGCAAGTGGGACATTTGAGAAGAAGCAAAATCGATACCATGGTTAAAAGTTACGAATGGAGGAGCATTATGGCCAACAAAAAGAAGCCACTTTGGGGAAAAGGAAGAGGATTGTGAGAATCGTTTTCGTAGGTTTTATAGCAAGGTATTTAAGTTTGGGACCACTTCTTAAGGGGGTAATAGACTGTAGCAAACCCTCACCTTACTCTTGTCATACTTGCATACATCCATGCATGATCTTGGTCTTGTTATGTTGTTGCAAGTTGCCTTGGCCTGTTTTGTTTAAGTGTTGCTTGCATGATTTTTCTTATTGGTGTGTAGCGAGGTCATCTTGAGCTTGCATGACGTTCACCTACCTTTGTACTTAGAAACTGTTTGGAACATATCGGCGACCTGCACTCCCTTCCATACAAAGCTTTGTACGGCGTCATTCCAATGCTGGCTTGATAACTGTTGTTGTATACGAATTCTACTAATGGCAGATGTGATTCCCAACTTCCCTTGAAATCCAATACACACATTCTGAGCATATCCTCAAGTGTTTGAATGGTTCTTTCCGTTTGCCCATCAATCTGGGGGTGAAAGGCTGTGCTAAACTTCAACTCAGTCCCCAAGGCTCCTTGCAGGCTCTGCCAAAATCTAGAAACGAATTTCGAATCTCGGTCTGATACAATGGACACCGGCACACCGTGAAGTCTAATAATCTCATTCATGTACAGTTCGGCAAGTCGGTCGGCATTGAACGTAGTTTTAACTGGCAAGAAGTGTGCTGACTTAGTTAACCTGTCAACGATAACCCAAATTGAATCCATACCTCTTTGCGTCCTCAGCAAACCCACCACAAAATCCATGGAGATGTGTTCCCATTTCCACTCAGGAACTGATAAGGGTTGTAGAAGCCTTGCTGGTCTCTGGTGTTCTGCCTTCACTTGCTGACAACTCAGACACTGAAACACGAACTCAGCCATTTCTCTTTTCATATTTGGCCACCAGAAGGTCCGCTTCACATCTTGATACATCTTGGTGCTTCCTGGATGAACGGCAAATTTGGAGTTGTGGGCTTCTTGCAAAATCTTCCTTTTCAACTCTGGGATGTCGGCCACACATAACCTTCCTTCAAACTTGAGCACTTGATTTTCGATGGTATACCCTGATCTCGGCTTTGTGACAATCTCCTCGTCTACTTTCTTGAAGAATTTATCCTCCATCTGTCTTGTCTTTACCTCATCAACAATAGTCGACTCCACTGCTATCATGGTCAAATACGCCAAATTTCCATCTGACTTCCTGCTCAAAGTGTCGGCCACGCTGTTAGCTTTACCTGGGTGATATTGAATTTGTATATCATAGTCTTTCAACAACTCAAGCCACCTTCTCTATCTCAAATTCAATTCCTTCTGAGTGAACAAGTACTTTAAACTCTTATGATCCGTAAAAACCTGACAAGAAGCTCCATACAAGTAGTGACGCCAAATCTTTAAAGCAAATACGACGGCTGCCAGCTCCAAATCATGGGTGGGATAGTTCCTTTCATGTGGCTTCAACTGACGAGATGCATATGCTATGACTTTACCCTTTTGCATCAATACACAACCCAAACCCTTATGCGATGCATCATTATAGATATGAAACTCTTCATTACGTGATGGAAGTACGAGTATTGGTGCTGTAACTAACCTCGTCTTCAGTTCCTGGAAAGCTGACTCCTGATCTTTAGTCCATTCATACAGTGTTCCCTTCTTAGTCAATTGCGTCAATGGAATTGCAATCCTTGAGAAATCCTTCACAAACTTCCTGTAATAACCTGCCAAACCCAGAAAACTACGAATCTCGGACACATTAGTCGGCCTCGACCAATTTACTACGGCTTCAATTTTGCTAGGATCAACCGAGATACCCTCTTCATTAATCACATGACCCAAAAATGAGATAGTAGGAAGCCAAAACTCACACTTGTTAAACTTAGCATATAATTTCCGGTCTCTCAAAATCTGTAAGGCAAGTCTCAAATGATTTTCATGTTCAGCTTTACTCATGGAATAGATCAATATATCACAATGAAGACACTACAAACTCATCTAAATATGGCTTGAAGACTCTGTTCATTAAATCCATAAATGCAGCAGGGGCATTGGTCACTCCAAAAGCATTACTAAAAACTTGTAGTGGCCATACCTTGTTCCGAAAAAGCAAGTCTTACTCAAACATCTTCGGCTTTAACTCTAAGCTGGTGGTAACAGACCTAAGTCAATCTTAGAAAAGACTCGGCTCCTTGTAACTGGTCAGAGCAAAATCATCAATCCTAGTAATGGTACTTGTTCTAATGGTGTGGACCTTATTATTCCTGTAATCAATACAAAGACGAGGTGTGCCATCCTTTTTCTTAAAAGATTAATAACAGGGTGCTCCCCTGGTAAAGTGCTCGGCCTAATAATCCCTTATTCCAACAATCTGTGTAATATGCAAATTTCAATTCCCTAAGTATCAGCTGGGCCATCCTGTAGGGGTGTTTTGGAGATCGGCTGGTGTTCCCGGCAATGATATCAACAGTAAACTCTACTCTTCTATCGGCTAAGTGGCCAGGCAATTCGTTTGGGAAGACGTCGGGGAATTCACTAACAACTGGGATGTCGGCTAAATTAACATTTCCATTCTGATCACCCAGTATACTACACAAGTAGCCTCGACACCCTTTCTGAATTAACTTATAGGCCTTAATGACGAAATCAAGTAAGGTGGGGCACATCCCTTTACCCTGGAAAAATAACCTCGGCTAGGTTTTAGGGGTCTCAGTGTAACACTTTTCGAAACAAACAATTAATAGATGCATGATTTGCGACTAACCAATCCATATCCCAATATAACATCAAAATGAGTTTGTCCAGAGACATTAATCTACTACAATTCAACATTCTCAATCACAACAACACATGCTCTATAAATGGATACAACAATCATAGATCTCCCAGATGGAGTAGACACAGATAATACATAATTAAGGGGCTCTAGTTCTCTATTAATTTTCTCGGCAAACTTAGCAGATACAAACGAATGCGTAGAAACCCGAATCAATCAACACATAGGCATCTTGGGAGCAATTAGGAGTATACCTGACAACACTGTCTCAGCATTCCGAGTGTTCCCCTGGTACTAGCGCAAATACTCTGCCCTGTCTCATCCTGTCCTTTTCCAACATTACCCCTTCTGGACGGAACTCGGCATAATTCTCAACCTTTCTTGTTGTTATCAGCCTTTGTCTTAGGGCAATCTTTCACATAATGACCCATTTCGCCACATTCATAACAAGCTCCGGACGTCCGTCGACAGACCCCGAAATGTTGCTTCCCACAATCCGAACACGTCAGTTTAGCATTACCTTCCTGCCATAGGTTACCAGCACTGCCCATGTTCATCTTCTTCTTGGTGCCCAGCTGTGCTCGGTGATTGTCATAATTCTGTCTTTTTCGCTGGTTCTCTCTCGAGCTCTGGTATCGATTCAAGTTAGCTTCGGCTAGAATGGCTTTGTCCAACACTTCGGCATAAGTCGGCATATTGTGCAAGTTAACCCGGTCTTGAATCGGTCCGCGAAGCCCACTCTCGAACTTCCTGGCCTTCATGTATTCATCGTTGGCTATGTGAGGTGCAAACCTCGCCAATTCAGTAAAAGCGCGATCGTATTTCGCCACTGTTCGGTTGCCTTGCGTCAAAGTCTGAAATTCGGTAGCCTTGCGGTTTCGAACACTTAGGGGAAAGTGTTTGTTGTAGAACAACTCTAAGAATCGGGTCCAGGACAGATCTGGATTGCTTTCTCGAACCATCATCCACCATCTGCGAGCGTCATTATCTAACGTGAATGCTGCCGACGTCACCTTCTGAGCGTCGGTGCTAGGAAAGATCTCGAACAACTTTTCCATTTCCAAAACCCACGCCTCAGCCTTCATTGGCTCTATACCCCCAGAGAATCTCGGTGGTTTCATTTTCTTGAACTCCCTGATCAAAGCTATCGTGCCATCCCCATATAAGGTTGGCTGCGGGGGAACTTGCGGCACTGGAGGAGGTGGAGGCGAAACTACATTTCGACCGTTGGTTTGCTCGGCCTGAGTCGACGTAGCACTAGCGTACTGCTGTCTTGTTTGCCTCAACTTGCGGGCCAAACCTTCAACTAATCTTTCCAGTCTGTCCAATCTGTCTTTGGGCTGATCCTGGCCAATTGGAGGTCTACCTCTCCTCATGATGCTATGAGCATGCAAAGTGTGACTTTAAAACAAATAAGCAAATAACCACGTAGGCAAGTAACAAATAGGTATGTCAAGACAATGCACACCTCGTTCAAATAGCAAGCACCATGATGCAATCCTAACATCTTTCTAAGGGAAATCCTATGCTCTTTAGGACTCAAAGTGTGTGAATAACGTATACTGAGGAACTTGTGCTCTGATACCATTCTGTCACTACCCCAAACCGCCCCTAGTAATTTGGTGTCATAATGGCCAGTAATCCGAGATTACCGAAGGACAACTTTCAAAAGTTTAACACAATTAGAGTATAATAAACGGGGCTCACAAACGCAGAAGCAATAATCTAAAATACAAGTGGTCCCTAAGAGCATTGCATAGATCAAATGGAACGGCATACATCTTTACATGACTTTACAAACTTGAATACAACAAAGTAAAATACGTATTACATCTTGATCAAAAGGCTTCTAGAGCCGACATGTACAAAATACAGTGAATACAAGCCAAGAAGCATAATTTTCAAGAATTGCCGACATAAAAATGACATCGCCGACGTGAATACAAAACAAAGCCGACAAAATCATGGATCCAAAACAAGCTTTCAAAAACACATCTAGGCATCGCCGACGTCCTGCTCATCACCTACATATATATAGAGAGAGGGTGAGCTTGGATACTCAGTGAATGGTACTAGCAATAAAGGTTTTTGCATGAATATAGCTGAAGTATTTTCCAAACAAAACATGCCAAGACCATACGAACATTAGCCGAGAGATCCTTCCAGAGCAAAACACATCAAAACTTTATCAAAACAAGAGATGAACCGTATTCATATATCAAGTCTTACAAGTCTCAAGGAATGCTCACTGGCATCGGCAAAACACAAATCAAGCTTTCCGAACAAACAAGTCCACGCGGTAAACCGTCAGTGGCGAAACAAGGACTTCACGATCCGTAATCGATTAGTCAAAGGTACTGCGAAAGTTTATAGTCCTCCAGCACAAGGGACTCGTGTTACTTAAGCCCGTAGCTCTTTTTAACACGATGGTCTTGTGTTACTTAGGCCCGTAGCCCGCTTTAACACAATAGTCTTTCCAAGAAAGGACCGTATCCTTTTATACTCAGTGCTGCGAAAGTTTAGAGTCCTCTAGCACAAGGGACTTTTTATACTTGGTACTGCGAAAGTTTAGAGTCCTCCAGTACAAGGGACTTTTCGAGAATGACATCAAAACAAAACTTATACTTGATACATCAAAACAGAGCTATTCATTCATGCTTAACAAATACTTTCGTCAAAACAAAGCAAAGCAAGTTTTATCAAAACAGTATAACATAGCTTTATTAAAAATACCACTTATATAGATCTCTTCGGGTGTAGGCTCAAAGCAAAGATCAAGGACCTACAATCACATGGCAATCACATTCTCAAAACAAGCTTTATATGCGTGCAGATGATCCCGGCATTCTCACCAGATCCAAGTCAATAACAAAGCAAAACATGCTGGGAGTTTAAACACAGCTTCCGCCTCATGAAAACACACTGGGTACCAACCAGGTCTTTGCCGAGGTCCTACACCTCCTTGCCGAGGTGTGGTCCCGATGGCCTCATTCAAAAGCAAAGTCAGAAAAACTTGGGTTTCCCTTTGAAGAACATGAAGAACAAGATGAACATGATCATGAGGAAAAATGAATGCAAAGATCAAAACTTGCTATAGCGATAGCTAAGATTTCATGCTATGAATTCAAAAACGTAGACCTAGGTACCCATACACAAGGATCTTATCAAAACAAACACAAAAACATGAGCCTTAGTGCAAACTTTCGGATCAAACGAGGCTTTTCTTCAAGAATACATGAAAACAATTTTCTTTTTCTAAAACCAACTTTAAATCAATGCATGACGTGCCGAACAGGTTTGATCGTGCAATGCAGCTAGATGATCAATAAGAACAACCAGAGTAGATTAAGATTCTTACCCCAAAGCTCGAATCTAACGGCTCAACTCCAAAGGTCAACTCAAAAATCTACTCTCTCACTCTAAAACTCCTTCTCCCTCTTCTAGAGCTTCTACAAAATAGGGATGGTCATTCATGCTTAACAAATACTTTCGTCAAAACAAAGCAAAGCAAGATTTATCAAAACAGTATAACATAGCTTTATTAAAAATACCACTCACATAGATCTCCTCGGGTGTAGGCTCAAAGCAAAGATCAAGGACCTCAAAACTCGAATCCAACGGTTCAAACCTCGAAGATCAAGCTTGGAAGATCTATTCTCACTCAAGAACTTCTCCTCCTTTCTCTAGAGCTTCTCTCTCTAAAGGCAAAGATTTGAGACAAAATGATTTGTTTCTAGGTCTGCCGGCTGTCTTAACAATCAGCTCGGACACGTGGCGCTATTGGGTTGGTTCAACTCAAAAGGTGATTGATTGATAAGACAAGTCTATGACAAAGCGTATGCAGCAAGCTAAGGCAAGACACATCGGCAAGTAATGACATCAGCTAAAGTTAAAGCTTCGGCAACAGGGTAACAAAGACATCGGCTAGGGAGGACGACACTTGACTAAGCTGTGCCACACCTTGGCCGGGGTGTGCCACACCTCGGTCTAGGCCATTCCTGCCCAAGGACAAGGATTACTAAGTGCAAAACATCTCGGCAACCATGCCCGGGGTGAAGATGGGGGTCGACCAAGTGGTTCCAAAACAGTTCTAAGTACAAAGGTTCAGAGGTGAACTAAGCTCAAGATGACCTCGGCTACACACCAAGCAAGGAACAAAATCATGCAAGCAACACTTAAACAAAACAAGGCAAGGCAAAACTTGCAAAACAACATAACAAGACAAGATCATGCATGGATGTATGCAAGTATGGCAAGAGTAAGGTGAGGGTTGCTACAAATTTACACAGTAATTTAATGAGAATTTACTGAGCAATTTACTTAGAATTTATTGGGAATTTACACTGTAATTTACTAAGAATTTACTGGAAATTTATTGAGAATTTACTGAGTAATTTAATGAGAATTTGCGGGGAATTTACTCCGAAATTTACTGAATATTTACTGGGAATTTACTGAGTAATTTAATGAGAATTTACTGGAAATTTACTGAGACTTTAATGGAATTTAGTGAGTAATTTACTGAGAATTTGCTGGGAATTTTCTGTAAATTTACTAGGAATTTACAAAGTAATTTACTGAGAATTTAGTAGGAATTTATTGAGTAACTTAGTGAGAATTTACTTGTAATTTACTGGGTAATTTAATGTGAATTTTCTTGAAATTTACTAAGAATATACTCGAAATTTCCTCCGTAATTTACTAAAAATTTAATTTAAATTTACTGAGTACTTTAATGAGAATTTTTTGGGAATTTACTGAGAAATTTACTGGAAATTTACAGAGAATTTACTGAGTAATGTACTGAGAATTTTATGGAAATTTACTAAGTAATTTACTGAGAATTTATTGAGTAATTTACTGAGAATTTACTGGGAATTTACTGAGTAATTTAATGAGAATTTACTGGGAATTTACAAGTAATTTACTGAGAAATTACTGGAAATTTACTGAGTAATTTACTAAGAATTTATATGGAATTTACTAAGAATTTTCTGGAAATTTATTGGGAATTTACCGAGTAATTTACTGAACATTTACTTGGAATTTACTGACTAATTACAAGAGAATTTACTGGGAATTTACGAAGTAATTTACTGAGAATTCACTGGGAATTTACTCAATAATTTACTGAGAATTTTATGGAAATTTACTGAGTAATTTACTGGAAATTTACTGAGAATTTACTAGGAATTTACTCAGTAATTTACTGAGAATTTACTGAAAATTTACTGAGTAATTTATTGAGAATTTAGTGGGAATTTACTCAGTAATTTACGGGGAATTTACTGGGAATTTACACAGTAATTTACGGAGAATTTATAGGGAATTTACTCAGTAATTTACTGAGAATTTACTCAGTAATTCACGGAGAATTTACTGAGTAATTTACTCAAAATTTAATTGGAATTTACAAGGAATTTACTAAGTAATTTATTGAAAATTTAGTGGAAATTTACTGAGAATTTATAGGAAATTTACTGAGTAATTTTTTGAGAATTTACTGAGAATTTACAATGTAATTTACTGGGAATTTACTTAGAATTTTCTGAGTAATTTACTGAGAATTTACACAGTAATTTAATGAGAATTTACTGAGAATTTACTAAGCAATTTACTTAGAATTTATTGGGAATTTACACTGTAATTTACTAAGAATTTATTGAGAATTTACTGAGTAATTTACTAAGAATTTGCGGGGAATTTACTCCGAAATTTACTGAGAATTTACTGGGAATTTACTGAGTAATTTAATCAGAATTTACTGGGACTTTACAAGTAATTTACTGAGAAATTACTGGGAATTTACTCAGTAATTTACTAAGAATTTACATGAAATTTACTAAGAATTTTCTGGGAATTTATTGGGAATTTACCGAGTAATTTACTGAACATTTACTTGGAATTTACTGAGTAATTACAGGAGAATTTACTGGGAATTTACGAAGTAATTTACTGAGAATTCACTGGGAATTTACTCAATAATTTACTGAGAATTTTATGGGAATTTACTGAGTAAATTACTGAGAATTTACTACGAATTTACTCAGTAATTTTCTGAGAATTTACTGGGAATTTACTGAGTAATTTATTGGGAATTTACTCAGTAATTTACTGGGAATTTACTGGGAATTTACACAGTAATTTACGGAGAATTTATAGGGAATTTACTCAGTAATTTACTGAGAATTTACTCAGTAATTCACGGAGAATTTACTGAGTAATTTACTCAAAATTTAATTGGAATTTACTGAGTAATTTAATGAGAATTTACAAGGAATTTACTAAGTAATTTATTGAAAATTTAGTGGAAATTTACTGAGAATTTACAGGAAATTTATTGAGTAATTTTTTGAGAATTTACTGAGAATTTACAATGTAATTTACTGGGAATTTACTTAGAATTTTTTGAGTAATTTACTGAGAATTTACACAGTAATTTAATGAGAATTTACTGAGCAATTTACTTACAATTTATTGGGAATTTACACTGTAATTTACTAAGAATTTGCAATAGAATTTACTAAGAATTTACTGATAATTTACGGGCAATTTGCTGAAAATTACTCAGTAATTTACTGAGAATTTGCGGGGAATTTACTCCGGAATTTACTGAGTAATTTAATGAGAATTTACTGGGAATTTACTGAAACTTTAATGGAATTTAGTGAGTAATTTACTGAGAATTTGTTGGGAATTTTCTGAAAATTTACTAGGAATTTACAGAGTAATTTACTGAGGATTTACTTGTAATTTAGTGGGTAATTTAATGAGAATTTTCTGGAAATTTACTGAGAATATACTCGAAATTTCCTCTGTAATTTACTAAAAATTTAATTTAAATTTACCGAGTACTTTAATGAGAATTTAATGGGAATTTACTGAGAATTTTCTGAGAATTTACTAAGAAATTTACTGGGAATTTACAGGAAATTTACTAAGTAATTTAATGAGAATTCACAGGAAATTTACTAAATAATTTACTGAGAATTTATTGAGTAATTTACTGAGAATTTACTTGGGATTTACTGAGTAATTTAATGAGAATTTACTGGGAATTTACAAGTAATTTACTGAGAAATTACTGGAAATTTACTCAGTAATTTACTAAGAATTTACATGGAATTTACTAAGAATTTTCTAAGAATTTATAGGGAATTTACCGAGTAATTTACTGAACATTTACTTGGAATTTACTGAGTAATTACAAGAGAATTTACTGGGAATTTACGAAGTAATTTACCGAGAATTCAGTGGGAATTTACTCGATAATTTACTGAGAATTTTTATCGGAATTTACTGAGTAATTTACTGAGATTTTACTTGGAATTTACTCAGTAATTTACTGAGAATTTACTGGGAATTTACTCAGTAATTTATTGAGAATTTATTGGGAATTTACTCAGTAATTTACTGAGAATTTACTGAGAATTTATACAGTAATTTACGGAGAATTTATAGGCAATTTACTTAGTAATTTTCTGAGAATTTAATCAGTAATTCACGGAGAATTTACTGAGTAATTTACTCAAAATTTAATTGGAATTTATTGAGTAATTTAATGAGAATTTACAAGGAATTTACTAAGTAATTTATTGAAAATTTAGTGGAAATTTACTGAGAATTTATAGGAAATTTACTGAGAATTCACAATGTAATTTACTGGGAATTTATTTGGAATTTTCTGAGTAATTTACTAAGAATTTACACAGTAATTTAATGAGAATTTACTAAGAATTTATCGAGCAATTTACTTGGAATTTATTGGGAATTTACATTGTAATTTACTAAAATTTTACTGGAAATTTATTAAGAATTTACTGAGAATTTACGGGCAATTTGCTGAAAATTACTCAGTAATTTACTGAGAATTTGCGGGGAATTTACTCCGAAATTTACTGAGAATTTACTGGGAATTTACTGAGTAATTTAATGAGAATTTACTGGGAATTTACTGAGACTTTAATGGAATTTAGTGAGTAATTTACTGAGAATTTGCTAGGAATTTTTTTGAAAATTTACTAGGAATTTACAGAGTAATTTACTGAGAATTTAGTAGGAATTTACTGAGTAATTTAGTGAGGATTTACTTGTAATTTACTGGGTAATTTAATGAGAATTTTTTGAAAATTTACTGAGAATATACTCGAAATTTCCTCTGTAATTTACTAAAAATTTAATTTAAATTTACTGAGTACTTTAATGAGAATTTAATGGGAATTTACTGAGAATTTTCTGGGAATTTACTGAGAAATTTACTAGAAATTTACATTTACTGAGTAATGTACTGAGAATTTTATGGAAATTTACTAAGTAATTTAATGAGAATTCACTGGAAATTTACTAAGTAATTTACGGAGAATTTATTGAGTAATTTACTGAGAATTTACTGGGAATTTACTGAGTAATTTAATGAGAATTTACTGAGAATTTACTGAGAATTTACAAGTAATTTACTGAGAAATTACTGGAAATTTACTCAGTAATTTACATGGAATTTACTAAGAATTTTCTGGGAATTTATTGGGAATTTACCGAGTAATTTACTGAACATTTACTTGGAATTTACTGAGTAATTATAAGAGAATTTACGAAGTAATTTACTGAGAATTCACTGGGAATTTACTCAATAATTTACTGAGAATTTTATGGGAATTTACTGAGTAATTTACTGGAAATTTACTGAGAATTTACTAGGAATTTACTCAGTAATTTACTGAGAATTTACTAAAAATTTACCGAGTAATTTATTGAGAATTTATTGAGAATTTACTCAGTAATTTACGGGGAATTTACTGGGAATTTACACAGTAATTTACAGAGAATTTAAAGGGAATTTACTCAGTAATTTACTGAGAATTTAATTGGAATTTACTGAGTACTTTAATGAGAATTTACTGAGAATTTACAATGTAATTTACTGGGAATTTACTTAGAATTTTCTGAGTAATTTACTGAGAATTTACTAAGCAATTTACTTAGAATTTATTGGGAATTTACACCGTAATTTACTAAGAATTTATTTGAAATTTATTGAGAATTTACTGAGAATTTGCTGAGAATTTGCGGGGAATTTACTCCGAAATTTACTAAGAATTTATTGAACATTTACTGAGTAATTTAATGAGAATTTAATGGGAATTTACTGAGACTTTAATGGAATTTAGTGAGTAATTTACTGAAAATTTGTTGGAAATTTTCTGAAAATTTACTAGGAATTTACAGAGTAATTTACTGAGAATTTAGAAGGAATTTACTGAGTAATTTAGTGAGGATTTAGTAGTTATTTACTGGGTAATTTAATGAGAATTTTCTGGAAATTTATTGAGAATATACTCGAAATTTCCTCTGTAATTTACTAAAAATTTAATTTAAATTTACTGAGTACTTTAATGAGAATTTAATGGGAATTTACTGAGAATTTTCTGGGAATTTACTGAGAAATTTAATGGGAATTTACAAAGAATTTATTGAGAATTTACTGAGTAATGTACTGAGAATTTTATGGAAATTTACTCAGTAATTTAGTAAGAATTTACAAGGAATTTACTAAGAATTTTCTAGGAATTTATTGGGAATTTACCGAGTAATTTACTGAACATTTACTTGGAATTTACTGAGTAATTACAAGAGAATTTACTGGGAATTTACGAAATAATTTACTGAGAATTCACTGGGAATTTACTCAATAATTTACTGAGAATTTTATGGAAACTTACTGAGTAACTTACTGGAAATTTACTAAGAATTTACTGAGAATTTACTAGGAATTTACTCAGTAATTTACTGAGAATTTACTAGAAATTTACTGAACAATTTATTGAGAATTTATTGGGAATTTACTCAGTAATTTACTGGGAATTTACTGGGAATTTACACAGAAATTTACGGAGAATTTATAGGGAATTTACTCAGTAATTTACTGAGAATTTACTCAGTAATTCACGGAGAATTTACTGAGTAATTTAATGAGAATTTACAAGGAATTTACTAAGTAATTTATTTAAAATTTAGTGGAAATGTAACGCCCTCAAAATAATGACATTAAACCCATCAAATAAGACATTCATTGACATATGAAATAACCACATTCTTCTATTTAACAGAGTTTCATTACAAAAGTATTACATGTTAACAACAAAAGCAAATGCCCTACGGGCTTACAGTTTTCCAAGTTAACACTTGGTTACAACAAAAAGAGTACTAACTCATTTACACATTAAGCCCTTGGCTTGAATTTACATGTAATACATCAAAAACAAAACGACAAAAGTATGTCCGCCTCTAGCCTCCCAAGCTATGTCCTTGGAGGTGGCATGCTACCTGTACCTGAAAATGATATTCCCATATAGGGTGAGCCACAGCCCAGTAGAAATACACTAAACCAACCATGAACAATGACTAAAAGATTAGCAATTGATAGATGGCCAACACAACAAGGAGAGCAATATGGTTTTAGAGAGAGGGAGATATATGAAAAGTGATACACAGCCAAAAAAGAGGAGAAAAATAAAGCCCCGGGACTCAGGCCCGACTGCACGTGCAACACTTGGCCCCGCACGTGCAACTCTGATCCCCGCACGTGCGGCTCCCTCTACACCTCCCCTTCTGCACCTACATTTTAGGCCTACCCACATTCTCAACAGATATGTATAACAACAATATCCACATTCACAGATAAGCATATAAGCTATATCCACACTTCACAAAGATAAGCATATGAGCTCTATCTTCACTTCTCTAGGCAAGCATATGAGTTGTATCTACGGAGTTCATCCCCTATCTTCTCCCAACACTATCCGGTTTAGAGGTACATCCCCTATCTTCCCCTAAACCGCGGAGTACATCCCCCATCTCCTCCTCCATACATAACGTATACAAATACATTGGTTCTATATACAATCACTCAATACATATAGTTAATGTATTCTATCAATCGTCACATTTCATGACACATTCCATTGATTAGTTTTCGTTTGCCTAATCATCATGCATTGTCTACAACAATCACGACTATCCTCCACCGATAGCCCAAAGCAGTTATTTCTAAACAGAAAATAAATGCACAATGGATATTCAATCAACATTTCATTTCCTCATTCCTCACAATTAATTATCCCAATTAATTAAACAATGTAATTAGGTCAATTCCCATAATTAACATTTCAACCCTTAGGTCCCATTTTCATCAAAGATTTAACATTTATTCCATTTCTCTATTCCAAACATGCATCTGGGTTTACTATGAATATAACCCCAACTTTTGTAAAATTACACAAAAGCCCCAAACTTTCACAAAATTACCAAACCAACCCCAACATCTCAAAATACCAAAATTTAAAGACAAAATCCATACCGAGGAGTAGGGTATCCCTACCTCGAAGTTTAAGCCAAAAAGGAGATGAAGACTCGAAGATCAACGTGTTCCAAATCCCAACTTTTTCAGATTAAAACAAAGCTCTCAACGCCCTCTATCTTTTTAACAAAAGCCCTGGGCTAGATTCACACTCTAGGGAGATCAATTCTTAGAGAGAATATAAGTGTAGAGAGAGAGGGTCTCGGATCTAGGGTTTGATAAAAAAAAGAAAGTGAAAAAGTGATGTTCAAAACGCTACTGTCCGCTGATATAAAACACGCTCCCTCGAGCGAAGCCTTTGTCGCTCGAGCCACCAGACACAGAAAACTCTCGCTCGAGCCAAGAAGTCCTCACTCGAGCCAAAAACTCAAAAGTGCGCTCGAGCGAAAAGAATGCTCGCTCAAGCCAACAACTCAAACCCTCAGGTCTGCAACCTGAAGCACGCTCGAGCGACAGACCTCTCGCTCGAGCGATGAACAAACCAGACCGCTCGAGCCAAGAAAAGCTCGCTCGAGCCAAGAAACACAACTCTCAGGTCCAGAACCAGGAGCAAGCGCTCGCTCGAGCGAAGCCACTCTGGCTCGACCCACCAGACACGAACTCAACTCTCACTCGAGCGACAAACTCCTCGCTCGAGCGAAGGGCCAAAAATCTGGGCAGCAACACTAGGCTCCCAAACACAACCAACCTGAAACGAACCTGCCCAACACATCCTATAACTTAATATACCAGTTAAGAGGATGCAAACAAGATAATAAACAACTACCAACATCCACGGACACATGTCCGGATCACTGTATAACAAGGGTAAACCCGGGATCGCTATAGGAAATTTACTGAGAATTTACTGAGTAATTTAATGTGAATTTACCGGGAATTTACAAGTAATTTACTGAGAAATTACTGGAAATTTACTCATTAATTTACTAAGAATTTACATGGAATTTACTAAGAATTTTCTGGGAATTTATTGGGAATTTACCGAGTAATTTACTGAACATTTACTTGGAATTTACTGAGTAATTACAAGAGAATTACTGGGAATTTACGAAGTAATTTACTGAGAATTCACTGGGAATTTACTCAATAATTTACTGAGAATTTTATGGGAATTTACTGGGTAATTTACTGGAAATTTACTAAGAATTTACCGAGAATTTATTAGGAATTTACTCAGTAATTTACTGAGAATTTACTGGAAATTTACAGAGTTATTTATTGAGAATTTATTGGGAATTTAATGGGAATTTACTGGAAATTTACACAGTAATTTACGGAGAATTTATTGGGAATTTACACAGTAATTTACTGTGAATTTACTCAGTAATTCACGGAGAATTTACTGAGTAATTTACTGAAAATTTAATTGGAATTTACTGAGTAATTTAATGAGAATTTATAAGGAATTTACTAAGTAATTTATTGAAAATTTAGTGGAAATTTACAGAGAATTTATATGAAATTTACTGAGTAATTTTTTGAGAATTTACTGAGAATTTACTATGTAATTTACTGGGAATTTACTTAGAATTTTCTGAGTAATTTACTGAGAATTTACACAGTAATTTAATGAGAATTTACTGAGAATTTGCTAAGCAATTTACTTAGAATTTATTGGGAATTTACACTGTAATTTACTAAGAATTTATTAGAAATTTATTGAGAATTTACTGAGTAATTTACTGAGAATTTGTAGGGAATTTACTCCGAAATTTACTGAGTAATTTATTGAGAATTTACTGGGAATTTAATGAGACTTTAATAGAATTTAGTGAGTAATTTTCTGAGAATTTGCTGGGAATTTTCTGAAAATTTACTAGGAAATTACAGAGTAATGTACTGAGAATTTAGTAGGAATTTACTGACTAATTTTGTGAGGATTTACTGGATAATTTAATGAGAATTTTCTGCAAATTTACTGAGAATGTACTCGAAATTTTCTCTGTAATTTACTAAAAATTTAATTTAAATTTAATGAGTACTTTAATGAGAATTCAATGAGAATTTACTGAGAATTTTCTGAGAATTTACTGAGAAATTTACTGAGAATTTACAGAGAATTTATTGAGAATTCACTGAGTAATGTACTGAGAATTTTATGGAAATTTACTAAGTAATTTAATGAGAATTCACTGGAAATTTACTAAGTAATTTACTGGGAATTTATTGAGTAATTTACTGAGAATTTACTGAGTAATTTAATGAGAATTTACTGGGAATTTACAAGTAATTTATGGAGAAATTACTGAAAATTTACTCAGTAATTTACTAAGAATTTACATGGAATTTGATAAGAATTTTCTGGGAATTTATTGGGAATTTACCGAGTAATTTACTGAACATTTACTTGGAATTTACTGAGTAATTACAAGAGAATTTACTGGGAATTTACTTAATAATTTACTTAGAATTTTATGAGAATTTACTTAGTAATTTACTGGAAATTTACTGAGAATTTACTCAGTAATTTACTGAGAATTTACTGGGAATTTACTGAGTAATTTATTGAGAATTTATTGGAAATTTACTCAGTAATTTACTGCGAATTTACACAGTAATTTACGGAGAATTTATAGGGAATTTACTCAGTAATTTACTGAGAATTTACTCAGTAATTCACGAAGAATTTACTGAGTAATTTAATGGGAATTTACAAGAAATTTACTAAGTAATTTATTGAAGATTTAGTGGAAATTTACTGAGAATTTATAGGAAATTTACTAAGTAATTTTTTGAGAATTTACTGAGAATTTACAATGTAATTTACTGGGAATTTACTTACAATTTTCTGAGTAAATTACAGAGAATTTACACAGTAATTTAATGAGAATTTACTGAGCAATTTACTTAGAATTTATTGGGAATTTACACTATAATTTACTAAGAATTTACTGAAAATTTACGGAGTAATTTACGGGCAATTTGTTGAAAATTACTCAGTAATTTACTGGGAATTTAGTGAGTAATTTACTAAGAAATTTACTGGGAATTTACAGAGAATTTATTAAGAATTTACTGAGTAATGTACTGAGAATTTTATGGAAATTTACTAAGTAATTTAATGAGAATTCACTGGAAATTTACTAAGTAATTCACTGAGAATTTATTGAGTAATTTACTGGAAATTTACTGAGTAATTTAATGAGAATTTACTGAAAATTTACAAGTAATTTACTGAGAAATTACTGGAAATTTACTCAGTAATTTACTAAGAATTTACATGGAATTTACTAAGAATTTATTGGGAATTTACCGAGTAATTTACTGAACATTTACTTAGAATTTACTGAGTAATTACAAGAGAATTTACTGGGAATTTACGAAGTAATTTACTGAGAATTCACTGGGAATTTACTCAATTATTTACTGAGAATTTTATGGGAATTTACTTAGTAATTTACTGGAAATTTACTGAGAATTTACTCAGTAATTTACTGAGAATTTACTGGGAATTTACTGAGTAATTTATTGAGAATTTATTGGGAATTTACTCAGTAATTTACTGCGAATTTACACTGTAATTTACGGAGAATTTATAGGGAATTTACTCAGTAATTCACGGAGAATTTACTGAGTAATTTACTCAAAATTTAATTGGAATTTACTGAGTAATTTAATGGGAATTTACAAGAAATTTACTAAGTAATTTATTGAAATTTAGTGGAAATTTACTGAGAATTTATAGGAAATTTACTGAGTAATTTTTTGAGAATTTACTGAGAATTTACAATGTAATTTACTGGGAATTTACTTAGAATTTTCTGAGTAATTTACAGAGAATTTACAAAGTAATTTAATGAGAATTTACTGAGCAATTTACTTAGAATTTATTGGGAATTTACACTATAATTTACTAAGAATTTACTGAAAATTTATTGAGAATTTACGGGGTAATTTACGGGCAATTTGCTGAAAATTACTCAGTAATTTACTGGGAATTTAGGGAGTAATTTACTGAGAAATTTTCTAGGAATTTACAGAGAGTTTATTGAGAATTTACTGAGTAATGTACTGAGAATTTTATAGAAATTTACTAAGTAATTTAATGAGAATTCATTGGAAATTTACTAAGTAATTTACTGAGAATTTATTGAGTAATTTACTGAGAATGTACTGGGAATTTACGGAGTAATTTGATGAGCATTTACTGAGAATTTACAAGTAATTTACTGAGAATTTACAAGTAATTTACAGAGAAATTACTGGAAATTTACCCAGTAATTTACTAAGAATTTACATGGAATTTACTAAGAATTTATTGGGAATTTACAGAGTAATTTACTGAACATTTACTTGGAATTTACTGAGTAATTACAAGAGAATTTACTGGGAATTTACGAAGTAATTTACTGAGAATTCACTGGGAATTTACTCAATAATTTACAAAGAATTTTATGGGAATTTACTGGGTAATTTACTGGAAATTTACTAAGAATTTACTGAGAATTTACTAGTAATTTACTCAGTAATTTACTAAGAATTTACTGGAAATTTACTGAGTTATTTATTGAGAATTTATTGTGAATTTACTCAGTAATTTACTGCGAATTTACACAGTAATTTACGGAGAATTTATAGGGAATTTACTCAGTAATTTACTGACAATTTACTCAGTAATTCACGGAAAGTTTACTGATAATTTACTGAGTAATTTATTCAAAATTTAATTGGAATTTACTGAGTAATTTAATGGGAATTTACAAGAAATTTACTAAGTAATTTATTGAAAATTTAGTGGAAATTTACTAAGAATTTATAAGAAATTTACTGAGTAATTTTTTGAGAATTTACTGAGAATTTACAATGTAATTTACTGGGAATTTACATAGAATTTTCTGAGTAATTTACAGAGAATTTACACAATAATTTAATGAGAATTTACTGAGCAATTTACTTAGAATTTATTGGGAATTTACACTGTAATTTACTAAGAATTTACTGAAAATTTATTGAGAATTTACGGAGTAATTTACGAGCAATTTGCTGAAAATTACTCAGTAATTTACTGAGAATTTAGTGAGTAATTTACTGAGAAATTTACTGGGAATTCACAGAGAATTTATTGAGAATTTACTGAGTAATGTACTGAGAATTTTATGAAAATTTACTAAGTAATTTAATGAGAATTCACTGGAAATTTACTAAGTAATTTACTGAGAATTTATTGTGTAATTTACTGAGAATTTACTGGGAATTTACTGAGTAATTTAATGAGAATTTACTGAGAATTTACAAGTAATTTACAGAGAAATTACTGGAAATTTACTCAGTAATTTACTAAGAATTTACATGGAATTTGCTAAGAATTTATTGAGAATTTACTGAGTAATTTACTGAACATTTACTTGGAATTTACTGAGTAATTACAAGAGAATTTACTGGGAATTTACGAAATAATTTACTGAGAATTCACTCGGAATTTACCCAATAATTTACTGAGAATTTTATGGGAATTTACTTAGTAATTTACTGGAAATTTACTGAGAATTTACCCAGTAATTTATTGAGAATTTACACAGTAATTTACGGAGAATTTATAGGGAATTTACTCAGTAATTTACTGAGAATTTACTCTGTAATTCACAGAGAATTTACTGAGTAATTTACTCAAAATTTAATTGGAATTTACTGAGTAATTTAATAGGAATTTACAAGAAATTTACTAAGTAATTTATTGAAAATTTAGTGGAAATTTACTGAGAATTTATAGGAAATTTACTGAGTAATTTTTTGGGAATTTACTGAGAATTTACAATGTAATTTACTGGGAATTTACTTAGAATTTTCTGAGTAATTTACAGAGAATTGACACAGTAATTTAATGAGAATTTACTGAGCAATTTACTTTGAATTTATTGGGAATTTACACTGTAATTTACTAAGAATTTACTGAAATTTTATTGAGAATTTACGGAGTAATTTACGGGCAATTTGCTGAAAATTACTCAGTAATTTACTGGGAATTTAGTGATTAATTTACTGAGAAATTTACTAGGAATTTACAGAGAATTTATTGAGAATTTACTAAGTAATGTACTGAGAATTTTATGGAAATTTACTAAGTAATTTAATGAGAATTCACTGAAAATTTACTAAGTAATTTACTGAGAATTTATTGAGTAATTTACTGGGAATTTACTGAGTAATTTAATGAGAAATTACAGAGAATTTACAAGTAATTTACTGAGAAATTACTGGAAATTTAGTTAGTAATTTACTAAGAATTTACATGGAATTTACTAAGAATTTATTGGAAATTTACCGAGTAATTTACTGAACATTTACTTGTAATTTACTGAGTAATTACAAGAGAATTTACTGGGAATTTACGAAGTAATTTATTGAGAATTCACTGGGAATTTACTCAATAATTTACTGAGAATTTTATGGGAATTTACTAAGTATTTTACTCAGTAAGTTACTGAGAATTTACTCAGTAATTTACTGAGTAATTTGTTGAGAATTTATTGGGAATTTACTCAGTAATTTACTGCGAATTTACACAGTAATTTACGGAGAATTTATAGGGAATTTACTCAGTAATTTACTGAGAATTTACTCAGTAATTCACGGAGAATTTACTGAGAATTTACTGAGTAATTTACTCAAAATTTAATTGGAATTTACTGAGTAATTTAATGGGAATTTACAAGAAATTTACTATGTAATTTATTGAAAATTTAGTGAAAATTTACTGAGAATTTATAGGAAATTTACTGAGTAATTTTTTGAGAATTTACTGAGAATTTACAATGCAATTTACCGGGAATTTACTTAGAATTTTCTGAGCAATTTACAAAGAATTTACACAGCAATTTAATGAGAATTTACTGAGCAATTTACTTTGAATTTATTGGGAATTTACACTTTAATTTACTAAGAATTTACTGAAAATTTATTGAGAATTTACGGAGTAATTTACGGGCAATTTGCTGAAAATTACTCAGAAATTTACTGGGAATTTAGTGAGTATTTTACTGAGAAATTTACTGGGAATTTAAAGAGAATTTATCGAGAATTTACTGAGTAATGTACTGAGAATTTTATGGAAATTTACTAAGTAATTTAATGAGAATTCACTGGAAATTTACTAAGTAATTTACTGAGAATTTATTGAGTAATTTACTGAGTAATTTAATGAGAATTTACTGAGAATTTACAAGTAATTTACAGAGAAATTACTGGAAATTTGCTCAGTAATTTACTAAGAATTTACATGGAATTTACTAAGAATTTATTGGGAATTTACCGAGTAATTTACTGAACATTTACTTGGAATTTACTGAGTAATTACAAGAGAATTTACTGGGAATTTACGAAGTAATTTACTGAGAATTCACTGGGAATTTACTCAATAATTTACTTAGAATTTTATGGGAATTTACTTAGTAATTTACTGGAAATTTACTGAGAATTTACTCAGAAATTTACTAGAAATTTACTCAGTAATTTACTGAGAATTTACTGGGAATTTACTGAGTAATTTATTGAGAATTTATTGGGAATTTACTGAGTAATTTACTGCAAATTTACACAGTAATTTACGGAGAATTTATAGGGAATTTACTCAGTGATTTACTGAGAATTTACTCAGTAATTCACGGAGAATTTACTGAGAATTTACTGAGTAATTTACTCAAAATTTAATTGGAATTTACTGAGTAATTTAATGGGAATTTACAAGAAATTTACTAAGTAATTTATTGAAAATTTAGTGGAAATTTACTGAGAATTTATAGGAAATTTACTGAGTAATTTTTTGAGAATTTACTGAGAATTTACAATGTAATTTACTGGGAATTTACTTAGAATTTTCTGAGTAATTTACAGAGAATTTACACAGTAATTTAATGAGATTTTACTGAGCAATTTACTTTGAATTTATTGGGAATTTACACTATAATTTACTAAGAATTTACTGAAAATTTATTGAGAATTTACGGAGTAATTTACGGGCAATTTGCTGAAAATTACTCAGTAATTTACTGGAAATTTAGTGAGTAATTTGCTGAGAAATTTACTGAGAATTTGCAGAGAATTTATTGAGAATTTACTGAGTAATGTACTGAGAATTCACTGGAAATTTACTAAGTAATTTAATGAGAATTCACTGAAAATTTACTAAGTAATTTACTGAGAATTTATTGAGTAATTTACTGGAAATTTACTGAGTAATTTAATGAGAATTTACTGAGAATTTACAAGTAATTTACTGAGAAGTTACTGGAAATTTAGTCAGTAATTTACTAGGAATTTACATGGAATTTACTAAGAATTTATTGGAAATTTACCGAGTAATTTACTGAACATTTACTTGTAATTTACTGAGTAATTACTAGAGAATTTACGGGGAATTTACGAAGTAATTTACTGATAATTCACTGGGAATTTACTCAATAATTTACTGAGAATTTTATGGGAATTTACTTAGTAATTAATTGGAAATTTACTGAGAATTTACTCAGTAATTTACTGAGAATTTACAGAGAATTTACTCAGTAATTTACTGGGAATTTACTGAGTAATTTATTGAGAATTTATTGGGAATTTACTCAGTAATTTACTGCGAATTTACACAGTAATTTACGGAGAATTTATAGGGAATTTACTCAGTAATTTACTGAGAATTTACTCAGCAATTCACGGAGAATTTACTGAGAATTTACTGAGTAATTTAATGGGAATTTACAAGAAATTTACTAAGTAATTTGTTGAAAATTTAGTGGAAATGTACTGAGAATTTATAGGAAATTTACTGAGTAATTTTTTGAGAATTTACTGAGAATTTACAATGTAATTTACTGGGAATTTACTTAGAATTTTCTGAGTAATTTACAGAGAATTTACATAGTAATTTAATGAGAATTTACTGAGCAATTTACTTAGAATTTATTGGGAATTTACACTTTAATTTACTAAGAATTTACTGAAAATTTATTGAGAATTTACGGAGTAATTTACGGGCAATTTGCTGAAAATTACTCAGTCATTTACTGAGAAATTTACTGGGAATTTAAAGAGAATTTATCGAGAATTTACTGAGTAATGTACTGAGAATTTTATGGAAATTTTCTAAGTAATTTAATGAGAATTCACTGGAAATTTACTAAGTAATTTATTGAGAATTTATTGGGTAATTTACTGAGAATTTACTGGGAATTTACTGAGTAATTTAATGAGAATTTACAAGTAATTTACTGAGAAATTACTGGAAATTTACTCAATAATTTACTAAGAATTTACATGGAATTTACTAAGAATTTATTGGGAATTTACCGAGTAATTTACTGAACATTTACTTGGAATTTACTGAGTAATTACAAGAGAATTTACTGGGAATTTACGAAGGAATTTACGGAGAATTCACTCGGAATTTACTCAATAATTTACTTAGAATTTTATGGGAATTTACTTAGTAATTTACTGGAAATTTACTGAGAATTTACTCAGTAATTTACTGAGAATTTACTGGGAATTTACTGAGTAATTTATTGAGAATTTGTTGGGAATTTACTCAGTAATTTACTGCGAATTTACATAGTAATTTACGGAGAATTTATAGGGTATTTACTCAGTAATTTACTGAGAATTTACTCAGTAATTCACGGAGAATTTACTGAGTAATTTACTCAAAATTTAATTGGAATTTACTGAGTAATTTAATGGGAATTTACAAGAAATTTACTAAGTAATTTATTGAAAATTTAGTGGAAATTTACTGAGAATTTATAGGAAATTTACTGAGTAATTTTTTGAGAATTTACTGAGAATTTACAATGTAATTTACTGGGAATTTACTTAGAATTTTCTGAGTAATTTACAGAGAATTTACACAGTAATTTAATGAGAATTTACTATGCAATTTACTTTGAATTTATTGGGAATTTACACTTTAATTTACTAAGAATTTACTGAAAATTTATTGAGAATTTACGGAGTAATTTACGGCCAATTTGTTGAAAATTACTCAGTAATTTGCTGGGAATTTTGTGAGTAATTTACTGAGAAATTTACTGGGAATTTAAAGAGAATTTATCGAGAATTTACTGAGTAATGTACTGAGAATTTTATGGAAATTTACTAAGTAATTTAATGAGAATTCACTGGAAATTTACTAAGTAATTTACTGAGAATTTATTGAGTAATTTACTGAGAATTTACTGAATAATTTAATGAGAATTTACAAGTAATTTACTGAGAAATTACTGGAAATTTACTCAATAATTTACTAAGAATTTACATGGAATTTACTAAGAATTTATTGGGAATTTACCGAGTAATTTACTGAACATTTACTTGGAATTTACTGAGTAATTACAAGAGAATTTACTGGGAATTTACGAAGTAATTTACTGAGAATTCACTCGGAATTTACTCAATAATTTACTGAGAATTTTATGGGAATTTACTTAGTAATTTACTGGAAATTTACTGAGAATTTACTCAGTAATTTACTGAGAATTTACTGGGAATTTACTGAGTAATTTATTGAGAATTTATTGGGAATTTACTCAGTAATTTACTGCAAATTTACATAGTAATTTACGGAGAATTTATAGGGAATTTACTCAGTAATTTACTAAGAATTTACTCAGTAATTCACGGAGAATTTACTGAGAATTTACTGAGTAATTTACTAAAAATTTAATTGGAATTTACTGAGTAATTTAATTGGAATTTACAAGAAATTTACTAAGTAATTTATTGAAAATTTAGTGGAAATTTACTGAGAATTTATAGGAAATTTACTGAGTAATTTTTTGAGAATTTACTGAGAATTTACAATGTAATTTACTGGGAATTTATTTAGAATTTTCTGAGTAATTTACAGAGAATTTACACAGTAATTTAATTAGAATTTACTGAGCAATTTACTTAGAATTTATTGGGAATTTACACTGTAATTTACTAAGAATTTACTGAAAATTTATTGAGAATTTACGGAGTAATTTACGGGCAATTTGCTGAAAATTATTCAGTAATTTACTGGAAATTTAGTGAGTAATTTACTGAGAAATTTCCTGGGAATTTACAGAGAATTTATTGTGAATTTACTGAGTAATGTACTGAGAATTTTATGGAAATTTACTAAGTAATTTATTGAAAATTCAATGGAAATTTACTAAGTAATTTACTGAGAATTTATTGAGTAATTTACTGGGAATTTACTGAGTAATTTACTGAGAATTTACAAGTAATTTACTGAGAAGTTACTGGAAATTTAGTCAGTAATTTACTAAGAATTTACATGGAATTTACTAAGAATTTATTGGGAATTTACCGAGTAATTTACTGAACATTTACTTGGAATTTACTGAGTAATTACAAGAGAATTTACAGGGAATTTACGAAGTAATTTACTGAGAATTCACTTGGAATTTACTCAATAATTTACTGATAATTTTATGGGAATTTACTTAGTAATTTACTGGAAATTTACTGAGAATTTACTCAGTAATTTACTAAGAATTTACTGAGAATTTACTCAGTAATTTACTTGAAATTTACTGAGTAATTTATTGAGAATTTATTGGGAATTTACTCAGTAATTTACTGCAAATTTACACAGTAATTTACGGAGAATTAATAGGAAATTTACTCAGTAATTTACTGAGAATTTACTCAGTAATTCACGGAGAATTTACTGAGAATTTACTGCGTAATTTACTCAAAATTTAATTGGAATTTACTGACTAATTTAACGGAAATTTACCAGAAATTTACTAAGTAATTTATTGAAAATTTAGTGGAAATTTACTGATAATTTATAGGAAATTTACTGAGTAATTTTTTGAGAATTTACTGAGAATTTACTGGGAATTTACTTAGAATTTTCTGAGTAATTTACCGAGAATTTACACAGTAATTTAATGAGAATTTACTGAGAAATTTACTTAGAATTTATTGGGAATTTACCCTTTAATTTACTAAGAATTTACTGAAAATTTATTGAGTAATGTACTGAGAATTTTTTGGCAATTTACTTAGAATTTTCTGAGTAATTTACCGAGAATTTACACAGTAATTTAATGAGAATTTACTGAGAAATTTACTTAGAATTTATTGGGAATTTACCCTTTAATTTACTAAGAATTTACTGAAAATTTACTGAGTAATGTACTGAGAATTTTATGGAAATTTTCTAAGTAATTTAATGAGAATTCACTGGAAATTTACTAAGTAATTTACTGAGAATTTATTGAGTAATTTACTGAGAATTTGCTGGGAATTTACTGAGTAATTCAATGAGAATTTACTGCGAATTTACTGAGAAATTACTGGAAATTTACTCAGTAATTTACTAAGAATTTACATGGAATTTACTAAGAATTTATTGGGAATTTACCGAGTCATTTACTAAACATTTACTTGGAATTTACTGAGAATTTACTGGGAATTTACGAAGTAATTTACTGAGAATTCACTCGGAATTTACTCAATAATTTACTGAGAATTTTATGGGAATTTACTCAGTAATTTACTGAAAATTTACTGAGAATTTACTCAGTAATTTACTGAGAATTTACTGGGAATTTACTGAGTAATTTATTTAGAATTTATTGGGAATTTACTCAGTAATTTACTGCGAATTTACACTGTAATTTACAGAGAATTTATAGGGAATTTACTCCGTAATTTACTGAGAATTTACTCAGTAATTCACGGAGAATTTACTGAGTAATTTACTCAAAATTTAATTGGAATTTACTGACTAATTTAATGGGAATTTACAAGAAATTTACTAGGTAATTTATTGAAAATTTAGTGGAAATTTACTGAGAATTTATAGGAAATTTACTGAGTAATTTTTTGAGAATTTACTGAGAATTTACAATGTAATTTACTGGGAATTTACTTAGAATTTTCTGAGTAATTTACAGAGAATTTACACAGCAATTTAATGAGAATTTGCTGAGCAATTTACTTTGAATTTATTGGGAATTTACACTTTAATTTACCAAGAATTTACTGAAAATTTATTGAGAATTTACGGAGTAATTTACGGGCAATTTGCTGAAAATTACTCAGTAATTTACTGGGAATTTAGTGATTAATTTACAGAGAAATTTACTGGGAATTTACAGAGAATTTATTGAGAATTTACTGAGTAATGTACTGAGAATTTTATGGAAATTTACTTAGTAATTTAATGAGAATTCACTGGAAATTTACTATGTAATTTACTGAGAATTTATTGAGTAATTTACTGAGAATTTACTGGGAATTTACTGAGTAATTTAATGAGAATTTACAAGTAATTTACTGAGAAATTACTGGAAATTTACTCAGTAATTTACTAAGAACTTACATGGAATTTACTAAGAATTTATTGGGAATTTACCGAGTAATTTACTGAACATTTACTTGGAATTTACTGAGTAATTACAAGAGAATTTACTGGGAATTTACGAAGTAATTTACAGAGAATTCACTCGGAATTTACTGAGTAATTTACTGGAAATTTACTGAGAATTTACTCAGTAATTTACTGAGAATTTACTGAGTAATTTATTGAGAATTTATTGGGAATTTACACAGTGATTTACTGGGAATTTACACAGTAATTTACGGAGAATTTATAGGGAATTGACTCAGTAATTTACTGAGAATTTACTCTGTAATTCACGGAGAATTTACTAAGTAATTTACTCAAAATTTAATTGGAATTTACTGAGTAATTTAATGATAATTTATAAGGAATTTACTAAGTAATTTATTGAAAATTTAATGGAAATTTACTGAGAATTTATAGGGAATTTACTGAGTAATTTTTTGAGAATTTACCGAGAATTTACAATGTAATTTACTGGTAATTTACATAGAATTTTCTGAGTAATTTACTGAGAATTTACACAGTAATTTAATGGGAATTTACTGAGCAATTTATTTAGAATTTATTGGGAATTTACACTGTAATTTACTAAGAATTTACTGAAAATTTGTTGAGAATTTACTGAGAATTTACGGGCAATTTGCTGAAAATTACTCAGAAATTTACTGAGAATTTTCGGGGAATTTACTCCGAAATTTACTGAGAATTTACTGGGAATTTACTGAGTAAGTTAATGAGAATTTATTGAGAATTTACTGAGACTTTAATGGAATTTAGTGAGTAATTTACTGAAAATTTACTAGGAATTTACAGAGTAATTTACTGAGAATTTAGTAGGAATTTACTGAGTAATTTAGTGAGGATTTACTTGTAATTTACTGGGTAATTTAATGAGAATTTTTTGGAAATTTACTAAGAATATACTCGAAATTTCCTCTGTAATTTACTAAAAATTTAATTTAAATTTTCTGAGTACTTTAATGAGAATTTATTGGGAATTTATTGAGAATTTTCTGGGAATTTACTGAGAAATTTACTGGGAATTTACTGAGAATTTACTGAGTAATGTACTGAGAATTTTATGGAAATTTACTAAGTAATTTAATGAGAACTCACTGGAAATTTACTAAGTAATTTACTGAGAATTTATTAAGTAATTTACTGAGAATTTACTGGGAATTTACTGAGTAATTTAATGAGAATTTACAAGTAATTTACTGAGAAATTACTGGAAATTTACTCAGTAATTTACTAAGAACTTACATGGAATTTACTAAGAATTTATTGGGAATTTACCGAGTAATTTACTGAACATTTACTTGGAATTTACTGAGTAATTACAAGAGAATTTACTGGGAATTTACGAAGTAATTTACTGAGAATTCACTTGGAATTTACTCAATAATTTACTGATAATTTTATGGGAATTTACTTAGTAATTTACTGGAAATTTACTGAGAATTTACTCAGTAATT
>NW_021026563.1:797021-809605 GCF_004153795.1 Camellia sinensis | reverse complement strand
GGGGAATTCACTTGTTACAAGTGTGGCCAGCTGGGTCACAAGGTATCTGTTTGGCCGCAGAAGGGTGGGGGTCAGAAAGCTGCTTCTTCTTCAGCTAGACCGCAGAGTCAGAGTTTGGGCAGGGGGCAGCTCTTGACTTGTTATCAGTGTGGACAGCCTGGGCACATGAAGAGGTTTTTCCCACAGTTGAGTGCCACTTCGGGAGTACGTATCTGTTGTAGAATGTGGATATAGCTTATATGCTTATCTGTGGATATTGTGGTTATACATATCTGTTGTAGAGTGTGGATACAGCTTGTATGCTTATCTGTGGATATTGTTGTTATACATATCTGTTGAGAATGTGGATGTAGCTTTTATGCTTATCTGAATGTGAGATATTGTTTTTATACATATCTGTGGAAATGGTGATAGAGCTAGCATGCTTATCTGTTGAAAAGGGGAAAATGAAAAGTAATTGGGACTTGTAAGTCGTTGACATAAATATGTTATTTATGTGATTGTATCAGTGTTGACCAACTATCAATTGCTAATGTTTTAGTCATTGTCCATGGTTGGTTTAGTGTATTTCTACTGGGCTGTGGCTCACCCTATATGGGAATATCATTTTCAGGTGCAGGAAGCATGCCACCTCCAAGGACATAGCTGGGAGGCTAGTGGCGGACATACTTTTGTCGTTTTACTTTTTATGTATTACATGTAACTTCAAGCCAAGGGCTTAATGCGTAAACGAGTTAGTACTTTTTGTTTGTAACCAAGTGATAGCTTGGAAAGCTGTAAGCCCGTAGGGCATTTTGTTATGATGTTAACATGTAATACTTATGTAATGAAACTCAATGAAATAAAGGAATGTGGTTAGTTTATATGTAAATGCATGTCTTATTTGATGGGTTTAATGTTATTATTTTGAGGGCGTTACACTCTCTCTCGGTCGTTACCACTGCCCTTGCCACCGCCGAGACCTGTTTTGCTTTCGCCGTCGCATCCTCCACCACGGAGAAAAGCCCCCAAAGCTGTTGACGAAGATCTCTATAGGATCTCGCCGGAGCTCCTCCTCACCAAGCACCGAAGAGTGAATTTATTCCTCTGCCCTTTTCTTTTCCTCGTTTTAGCAAGCTACATGCCTCAATGTGTGTGTCTCTCTCTCACTCGCTCTGCAACTTGTTTCTCTCCCTTTCTCCATCTCCATTCTATGAAACCCTGGACCAAAATCCCCTTCTTCGAAACTGCCCCTTTCACCTTTGTGAACTCACTGGGTTGGTTTATAAAATTAGGAAAATATGATTTGAATAGGTTTAGGTTTTTTATGTTTGTTAGTTGTGTTGATTCCATATATATATATATATACTTGAAATTTGGCTTGTGTGTGAGATTTGATGTGTGGGTAATTGAATTTTGTACTCATGTAACTGATATGAGACTAATTTTTTATTTTGAAATCTGTTTATTTGATCCATTTGAGTGTAAAGTCCATTTGTTTAACTAGTTAAATAAGCCTTTTGATCCATTTGTTTTTTCTGTTTTAAAAAAATGGAACACCCACTTTAGTCCCTATTGGATGGAGGTCTCGAATAATTTTGTTTATCTAGCTTTCTCAAATTATATTTAACTCTTTGTATCGTCTTGATGCTTTTTTAATAAAGTTTGATTATTTATCCAAAAAAAAAAACATTATATTTAACTCTTTACTTCCAAACAAAAAATTTTCTAATGATACTGATTTTAATCCATGCAGATCAAGGATAAAACTGGTGAGCAAATAGGTGAAACTGAAGGTATGATGTGTGATTAAAAAGAAGTTTTTCTTAATGTTAGATGGCATTTATGAAAATTTGCTTCTGATCTGTTACTGCTGCATGCTGTTTCAATGGTGATTTTATTTTGATGGGAAAACATGACAACCATCTGAACAGTATGATAGCTGACCTGGAATTATCATGAAGAAAAAATTATTTGAATTGATAGTGTTTTCCTGTTTCAAGCTAATAAACTACCATACCTACATTTAATCAAAAACAATTGCCCGATTTTGAGTAGTAGTCCCCCCATTCACAAATATAAATAAAAATCTTATGAACAAGGGAAGTTGTTCTAACATATTGAACTTAACTTACAGGGAAGTGTAGTGTTAAGAGCTATATCATTTCAAAAAATGTGGTATGGACATATCATTTCATGATCCTTTTGGCTATTATGGAGTTTCAGTGTTTCATTTGTCTTTGGAATTTCAGAATGATGTAGTGAAGAACCTAGTAACTAAGTTACACTTTGCTAAAGCTAAGCTTGATTTGGTGACACAAACAAAATGCAAATTTGTTTTGGAGAATAGAAAGGTTCATATATTAAATTTTGATTTCTATAGCTTGAGTGGATGTACATAGATACTAAGGGTAGAGTGTTTTTTTATTTTATTTTTTATGTCATTGTTATTACTGTTTATATTTTTACTAGCCTTTAAGTGTTTTGAATTGCCTAAAGAGTTAATGTTGTTGTTCAGAGAGAACTTCACAAACCCGAGTCTGATCGTTCTTGCATACATCTGGAGTTCGATGTGTTTTTTCCTTTTATTTTTTGGTTGTGTTTGTTGTCTGATTTTGGTTTAGAAATAATCATGCAATGTTTGCCTAAATTTAGTCAATATATTGAAATAGCAGTAAAGTTTTATCCATATTATTGTTATTTTTCAGCTTTATTACAAGTCCATTTGAGTGTAACTTATTTAACTACTAAACTGGGTGTATCAATCTGAGTGTAAAGTCCATGTTTTTCTGTGGTAGAATCATAGGGGGAATTGTAGTATCAAAAATCAAGTGCATAGTAATTTTTCAAAATTTTATATAATTCTGTTTATGATGACATGATAAATATATGAATATTTGCACAAATTTGCGTGATTTATCATGAAGATGACTTCCAAAATGTTGGAAACTAGACTAATAAGTTCAAAGAGTGACAAAGATACAAAGTACCCACCTTTTCCATCAAAGAATAACAAACTGCCCCAAAATATGGAAACTCGTCAACTAGTGGTTTGAAAATTAATCTGAAAACTCCCGTGTATCCAATATTTTGACCTAGATGAAAATATATACGAAAAACTATTAAAGTGGCATCTTATGGTAAAATTCCAATAACCGAACATTCTTTACTTTATATCATGTTATCAAATTTTTTAGTCACATATTATTCTTCAGAGAGTGAAAGAGAACACATTGATTATCTATAAAATAAGTATTAGAAGTACTATATACACAAAAAATAAATAAATTAATTAATTAAATAAATAAAAAGTGAAAATAAAATAAATTTCAGAGTAGTTTTGTAATAGTTTTGCTACTAGGAAAAAGTTTTATTGATATGAGAAATAAGTTGAAGATCACCTGTATAGGTAATCCAATGCTGACTCTAGTTTTATCATCAAGTATGATACTTTCCATCCCATTGCATTTTCAATTCCATCGTGATTCCCTTAGCATCGCCTTCAATAATTGGAACCCCTAAAAACATCAACAATTTTCTATCAATACCTTAAAAAAGATTAAAAATAAAATAAAATTGATGGTCCAAATAAATTTAAATTATTTCCTTTAATTCTTGTGTCTATTCTTGAAGATGATTGGCTCTACCTCTGGCCATAATAATTCGATAAAGTGAAAAATAAAATATATATATTTTTGAAGATTAAAGAAACAGAAGTTGTGGAGTGAATTCTGACTTGCTAATGTGCAATAACTTTAGACCAATCCAATCTGATAGGCCATTCTTTTCTCATTTGATTTTCTCAGAAGAATGTAATTGTAAATTGAGAAGTACAATTCTTTCCAAAATCTATGAAAGCATTGGGATAAAAATTAGTTAAACTTCCTTATTTAACTAGTTAAAAATTAGTTAAACTTCCTCATCAAAGATCAAACAGAAATCAAACAAACCTGTGAATTGTGCAGCCACGGTACCAAGAGTCAACTTTGAAAACTTGAGAGATGATAAGATAACTGATCTATATTGTTCGAGAATTGGCTCAGCAGAACTTTGAATTAGCTCTGATGCTGCCTATGCCACCATGTGTCAAAAATGAAGTAATTTAAGTAAAAATAAAATAAAATGCTTTCATTATCATCACATTGAATCCAGCAACAAATATAAGGGTAAACTACCAATATGTCCTAATAGCTGTCATTATTAGCATCATCAATGATCTTCATTGATATAGGGTGTGGTCCACATCACATCAAGTTAAATCTATACGAAGCATTCAAATTCTAGGAACTTTTCTACGTAAAAATTATTTATGTTAAGCAATAATTATAATCAAAGCCATAGTTGCTGTCATTTATAATTACTCACTTTATGATATATAACTTCATGTAACTACAACATATGGATTGATGTTGGCTCAAATCATTTGGAAAATCCACTCCCACATTTTTATTATATTTTGAATTTTTTTGGAAAATAATAAGCTAGCACAAAAGAAGAAGAAAATTATGTGAATGTGCTTTGCTTTCTATAACGTTGAAACCATCATATTTCCTTAATGTTATGTTTGGATCATGGATTTAGCTAGGGATTTGGAAAGGGAAAGGGAAAGGGAAAAGGTGTGTTGAATGTAATTATAGTTCATTGACATTTCACCCACATTTTTCCATTTCCTTTTCAAATTTCTACTCATATCCATGATCCAAACACAACATAAAAGTTCTATCAAGATCAGAAAATCCAATAAAAATAATCCAAATCCAGTAGTCCAATAGTTCAATAGGCCGGATACAAAGTTTTCAAAAAAAATAATCCAATAGCCCATCCATTTAGAAGCTACTCAACTTCACCTTTGACACAAGAAACTACTAGGAAATTAACCAAGTTATGATCTATCAAATAATCCAATAGTTCATCCAATCAAATAAATTTTTTTGTATATATTTTTATTTAATTTTTTGTTGAAGTGGTCAAACGGTTGGTTGTGGTACATTTGTTTAAGTGTTTATTTATGTAATGGTTATTGAGACTTTGAACAAAGGTAGTAGACTTTCATCTCTGTTATTGTTTATGCAGTTTGTTAATGTCAAAAGATGTGCAAAATAATATTTTTCGTACATATATTCTTTCTTTTCTCCCTACAATCATTAATTTCCTTACGTATTGTCTTCTTTACTAACTCTATTTCAATGTTCTGTTTTTGTTTGTTATAGGTCCTCAATTTCTCCATCTTAACGTAGAAGTAAAGCTATACCTCCTCCATCCCTTCCTCGCTAGCGGTTGCATTAGTAGGTGTGTTTTGTAATTTATTTGCTTTTAATTAATAGCAGGGCACTGGCGGGTGTGCTATTTTATTTATTTGTGCTGTCTTTTTTTATTTATTTGTTTATTTTAATTGATAGCAGGGCACTGGCGGGTGTGCTATTTTATTTATTTGTTTTATTTATTTGTTTATTTTAATTGATAGTTATTTGTTTCATGTTAATTGATAGTAGGCTAATTGCTTCTGTTTTTTTGAATTTATTTGCTTTGAATTGATAGCAGGGCACTGGCAGGTGTGCTTTTATTTTGTTTGTTTATTTTAATTGATAGTAGGATATTTGCGGGTGTACTGTCTTTTTTCTAGAGGGAGATGATGTCACAAGAGAAAGATTGAATTCATTTTTGGTTGAACTCGAATTTGTTGAATGACATGTAAATGTCTGCAAATTCTGAATTGATACTTTTGCTTCCCACCCATGACAAAAATAAACATAATTTTGAGGGAGTAGAGAAATGTACATGTTTGAAAAGAAAGAACTCTAGGGAAAATACATCACAAGAGTCTAGTTCAAGTAAATTTATTAATTTTGATAGACATTTGAAAATTCTATACTAAGATTTTTGCCTTCAGCCACCCATCACAGACGAAGCATGAATCCTCTAGAGTGTTTATTTTATTTTATTTTCAAGTGATTCTACATATATAATAATTGCTTCCAAAATTGTGTTGTAAGTAGTAGAGAGAATAAGGTATGGAGGGGGTGTAAAATGAGAAAGACAAATAGTTGTAGTCCTATTTAAACCCTCTTTAGGGATAATAAACAAGCTGAACAGTTGATTGTTATAACTTGCTTTGATAACTTTAGCGAATTTTAAAATTTGTTCAACTTTGGTTCATTAAATTTTCGAGTCGATATCAAATGAGTTTTTGTCAAGCCGACCTCAAGTAGTTTGGTAGTTTTAGATTCATCAAACAGAGCCGAACAAGCAATTGACTATTCAAGCTTAATTTGAAAACTTTAATGAGTTTCAAAATGTGTTCAAGTTTGGCTTATTTACTTAATGAACTGAGCTCGAACGAGTTTTTAATGAGCTGAGCATAAGTCGAGCTCAAGTTGTTTGGTTCGTTTATCACTCCTAAAGTTATTGAAAAAGTTGCCAATGGCTGGTGGATGGCGGTAGCTGGCAACAATGGTTGGGTAGCGGTAAGGTGGGACAAATAGGTGACATGTGTATAATTAGGTGATATTTGGACAAATAAGTAGAAAAGTACGTGACATGTGTACAGATAAATAACATTTGAACATATAGATAAATTTTTGGACAGATAAAGGCTTGGCTCTATTGGCCCAATAATTTTAAAAGTAGAATTCTAGCCTGAGTATTTTGGTTTTTTTTTATATTAAAAAAAAGTAATTTGCGCGGTACAAACCACGGTTTTATTTTATTGGGTGAATTGATTTCTTGATCTTGAGGAATCGTAAGATAAAAAAGATCTTTTTTTTTTTTTATCAATTTTTCAATTATTTGATAATTATTAGTCCCGGTTTTAGTATTTTTATTATTGTTGGTATCGATCTTGATCCAGGCCTCAATATCGATTTTCTTTTTAAGACAAAAATGGAGAATTTTCCAATCAAAATATTTTCGATCCGGATTTTTTTTCCATATACATAATATCACTTTTTCCTGAATAATTTTTGATAGGGATATCCCCTAGTATATCAAAAAATTTGCCCCTATGTTTATGTGTGTTGTAATTATAAGAACTCTCTCGATTCTTATTTACTTGGAATGGTGATCCATAAATATATGGGTCCCTCTTATTTTCATAATTAATAGATCTATAAGATGAAAGATTATATCTACAGTATTTTTGAAAATTCTCATTTTGATTTGGTAATGAATATGCTTCGTAATCGTTTTGTTTTTTGTAATGAATTAATAGGTCTTTTTCATATGAATTCTCTTTGTTTAAATATTGATTTTGAGTTATATGACATTGATTAATTCTATTTTTCCATTTTGCTGCTATTAATCTAGACCATCTAATCTGAGATAAATGGTATTGATAATGACCTTTTAACCAGTTTTTCCATTGATTTAGTCTAGAATTCCGAAGTTTCTTATGTCTTAATTCATAATGAATTATTCCTTGTTTTCCAAAATAATCTTTTATTGAAGTCTTAAGAAAAAAAGACGTTCCGTGATATTGAAGAATAGATCTTAACTTATACAAGGAGGATAAGTCAAAAAAATTCTGTGAATTCTAATTACTAATTACTAATATTATATATAGTCGAAATAAAATTCATTTTATTTTTATTTGTTTTATTAATTCTTTGCTATAAAGTTATAAAGTTATAAGTTTTATTAATTATTTGCTATAAGTTGGGTAGTGTATAAAGTTATACTTGCGGGTGTGTTTTAGAGGAATCCAAATACCTAAAAATAACCCAAGTCAATTAAGAAAAATACTAAAGAACCCAAATGAATTGCCTTAATGAGTCTCCATATATTTTTATTTATTTTCTTTTTCCTTTTCTTTGTTTCTATTTTATTGTGTTTCTATTGATCAACCAATATTTTGATTGTTGATTACAGAGTCATTCTTTATTTATTTTGATTTTCAATAACTATGTCATTATCTTAATAAATAGTGGTTGGCACTATCTTAATAAAATGACCAACAAAGTCAGTATGAAGTTGGTAATGATGTATTGATAATGCCTCCATCCATTCCAAACATCAATAAGATCTGCAAAACTCATGCTAGTTTAAGTATTTCAAAACAGACATGCCATCATAGGTCTCACTAACAAAATCTAATTTCCAGCCCATGTTAGCCAGTATATATGCTATTCAGTAAAGTTAATGTGCTATTCATAGAGAGGGTGATGGGAGATGAAAGGATGAAAAAAGGAATCTGTTTCATTCGAATGAGCTCCTATTTCAATGGTAGCTACTCGTCTTTGTTCGCTCCCACAACCTTATCCACTATCTTTCCTTCTTTCCGGATCACAAAAGTCGTATAGCCTCTACTTCCATTTCAATTCACCCCTAGCTCTGAGTTCTGCACAAGATAGCACACTTGAGAATATAATTTTATAACAAAGGTTGAGTTATAAACTCAAAGTTCACGAGTTTAAGAAATGCAATAACGTCATTGATTGTACGAACTTATGAAAAATAAAAAAGAATAGAGCATCACCAGCTTTATATTGCACGATATCAGCAACAATATCAGCTGAATTATGCTTGTATATCACAAGATCATGTAACAAGCGAGCCCTATGCAAATAGTCAAACTACATGCCAAAAGTAGTGAGGTCATAAAAACATCACGCATTATAAAATTAGTCTTCATAAAACATAAGATGCTGATAAGTGGACAGTTGGGTATAAATGTAAGTACCTTGATTACACCCGAAGGCAAAGGTTTCCCTTGCATATATTTGATGATGAAAAGACCACAATCATAGCTATAGGAATGAGTGTAGTTGTAACAATAGAGTCAACGAACTTAGAGATTATAACATTAATGCTTATTTAAAAATTAAGAACGATAATGTAGTGTATTACCTGTTGTCTTGGCGTGGCATGTCTTCCAACCATTGAAATGCAAACGAACTAACATCTTGAACATAATCTTCTCCATGCGCATATTGAAACAGCTTATGCAATGATTGTACCTGTTGGTGGTAGGTAGTAAGGTACATAGATCAAGAAACAAAAAAGTGGATACAAGTGGTATCATAATGGTTATTCTATTACCAATAATCTAGCTTGATTTTTTCGATCCTCATCGGTGTCAATACATCTGCTGGAGTCGAATAGATAGGTAACACGTTTTTCCATGTTTACGTTCAAGCACAACCAGTGGTTTTCCCCATGGTTAAAGGGCATGTAAATCTAAAAATATAACATCGAATGTACATGCAAAAAATAAATAAATACATAACATGGATCAAATGTTATTGTTCATGGTAAATTTGGAAATTGGGTACTAGTAGTATTTTATCATGTTACCTCCTCACAAGCATGAAGGGGGCCAGTGTATCTGTAAATTCCAAAGTAATCTTGTACTATGTCGTTCATTGTGTCATCAGAAGGTTGACACAAATTCTTTTGCTGCATATTCAATTTTAACATATAAATAACTTGTGCCTATATGAAAAAAGTCTTTAGGTATGGCTAATACTTACCGATACATGGGTCGGAAAGTACCAAACCATGTGATCCTTATTTGGAAACTTTTTCCTTTGTTTATTTGTCAATTTCACAACAATGAGATTTATAATCTGCAGTGCAAAATATATGAAATTTATAGGCAAAGTAAAGTAACCTGGATGATGGAATGGTAGCAAATAAAATAGGAGAAAGAGAAAAGTCTTACACATGAGGATATCCATTGATATGGTTTCAAGGAGCACAATTTCTTCCGAGTTGCAGATTGTGCTTCCACGTAGTGCAGTTTCATCCTTACTAGATATTCCCTAGCACATGGATAACTATGTGAGTTAGAAGGTATAGTACTTTATACATAACAAGTTAAAGGTAGTCAAATAATACCCTTCTGGAAGAGATTCATCAAATACATATCGTAGAACGAGACTGTCATAGTCATTTAATGGGTCTAGCAAAGGCACGGATGACTTGTAAAGGTATTGAGAAGAATAGTGCATAAAACAAATCAAGCTTGGTTAGTGTATGTTCATGAAGATGGAGTTAGCGCAAAATAACCACATATACAAAAGATACTATAATAGTTAGTTCCAAACCTTTGGGATTTTAGGAACAACATTACCCCCAAGTTGATCAAGTAAATTATCAAATAGCTGATACAAGTAAAAGAAAAGTAAGAAACAAACACTATTTGTTGCACACAAATCAAATATGTTTTTGAGACACAATCATTTAGTTTACTTGATCGAGATTGTCATGAATATTATTGTCAACGTTGTTGTCGTTTGACGATGGCTTCAACTGTGGCCTTTTCTTCATTACATCAAATTTCACAAAAGGTGTACGCAACCACTGACTGGCTTTGCAATTCTGGGTCCCTCGAGTCTGAGGACCACAAACAACACTACATGATGATGACATTGTTACAGCATTCACTTCAACTGCCTTTGCATCGCTCTTTTTTGCGCGCAATCGCCCCTTTCGTGGAATAGAAAGTTGTTCATTATTTAATGCTTTCCCACCAACCAATTTGGCTCGTTTCTTTGCAACTGCCTTTGCATTTGGTGGTGTGAGGATTGATTTTGTTTTTCTCAAACGCAAAGTTTCCATTGGTTCTTTGTCATTCATATTCCTTATCTCATCCTCATCTACAAACTTTGGGGAATTGGCTGCAACCTTTTCGGTACCACTCACATCGAGACCAACCATTTCAATATCAATTCGATGCTCATCATGTAGTTTGCTTGGTGGTGTTTTAACATGTCCACCATCAAATGGAATGCGTTGTTCTAACAACTCAAGAATTTGACCAACTTGGTTCTCCATTTTGACCAGTCGCTGCTCCGCAAGTAGTTTGCTTGGTGGTGTTTTAACTTGTTCTCCATCAACTAGCATGTGTTTTTCTAACAGCTCAAGAATTTTTCCAACGTGATTCTCCACTTTGGTTAGACGTTTCTCATCCTCATCTTGCCTTGTGGCCTTGGACCAAAAGGGCATGAATTTCAATGACTTGTTTATCAACTTTAGCCAATCGGGAGTCATCATCGTTGTCAATTCTTCCTTGGCTAAGAGTTACTGCATTTGACTTTTCAACAATGTTAGGCAAAGCCACCTATTCACACATATACAATAACTTGTTAATGTCACAGGTGTAATGTAAATTGAGCTATAATTATAAAAAGTCATGTGTTGTAAATATTTACCTCAACATTTAAATATCCTCCCAAAGCTTTAATTTGATTCAAACCCTGCTTAATTTCTGAATTGCCCCAAGAGGATAAGTGAGGAATGGGGTTAGAAGTAGCCACCAACTCCCTTTTGCGAGCAAATTGTTCCAAGTAAAATAACTACATAGGGAAAAAAAAAGTCATTTTAATGTGTGTTAGACAATATGCAATAAAAAATAATAGATGAAATAATTTCACATCAAGGGGAGGTACCATTAGAAGAAGCAAATAGCCGCACACATCAGACCACTCTTTGACCTTGGCAATAACAATGCGGTCAACAAGAAAATCAAGTGTGTGCTTTACCCAATTGAATTGACTGATGGACTCAACATTTTTAACCATTTGAATGAATGTCACGCCCTCAAAATAATAATATTAAACCCATCAATATAAACAAACATTTATATACAAAAGATCCACATTCCCTCAAATAATCAGAGTACTTCATTACAAAAGTATTACACGTTAACAACAAAAGTAAATGCCCTGCGGGCTTACAGCTTTCCAAGTTATCACTTGGTTACAAAAGAGAGTATTAACTCGGTTACACATTAAGCCCTTGGCTTGAAATTACATGTAATACATCAAAAGGAAAATAAGGCAACAAAAGTATGTCTTGTCCCTAGCCTCCCAAGCTATGTTCGTAGAGGCGGCATGCTACCTGTACCTGAAAATGATGTTCCCATATAGGGTGAGCCACAGCCCAGCAGAGATATACTAAACCAACTATGAACAATGATTAAAAGATTAGCAACTGATAGATGGCCGATACTTACACTTCCATTTACATCTTATTTCAATTCCATGACAACCAAACCTATGTTACAATTCACCTTTCATTTCTTATTCAACTTTGAGTTTGAAAACGGGGTTCAGTACTCTGGCCAAAACATTTTGATGAGATTATAGTTCATCACTAGAACATTTTCAAAATTCACGGTGGATACACATTTTGGTGTTGTATCAATAACACATAAACTACTTCCATACTTCACAAACGATGATGATATACATTTTAATGCTATATCAAATCAAACAGACTTTTCAATAGATAAGCATATGAGCTATATCACTACTACAACAGATAAGCATATGAGCTATATCAACATTCCAATAGATAAGCATATCACACATCAACAGACAAGCATATTAGCTGTATCCACACTTCACTAGACAAGCATATGAGCTATATCTACACTGGCTAGGTTGTAAAACCCGTAAAGCAGCCCCCGGCTGAGTACAAAAATGCCGAATTTGACCCGGCTGATTACACATCCAACAAGTAGGCGGTGCCTGAGCACGAGACTGGTTCAGAATCTGGGCTGATGAAGACCCCAACAACTGCCTCCCCACTGAGCATTTGATCGATCCAAAACCCGGTTGGTTAGATGGTCCTGGTGGTACGACTACTGGTTGAACTGCTAACCCCAC
>NW_021026563.1:756722-783125 GCF_004153795.1 Camellia sinensis | reverse complement strand
GGTGACCCAAATCATGACTTAGTTCTACAATGAAGCATGAACCATGCAAGAACTAGTTCAATAGCATCAATAAGAAGATAAGATCCTTACCTAGAGCTTGAATTAGTCTAGCAGTTATCAGTTCTATCATTCTTTCCATTCTTTCCATTCTTGCCTCGGTAGACGAGGATTCAGGTTCATTTGCATTGTCTATTTCACTATAAGCAGTTATAACAGTTTTAAACATAAGCAGTCATTTGTTTAACAGTTTACCACATTAGCACGTATTCAGTCATAACATAATCACACACTTATCATGCTCATGCGATGCCCTAATCACTTTTCTAGGACACCCTATAGCTCATTTGGACACGTGTGTGCGGTATAACTCGTGGTTAAGTATCGCTCTGATACCACTCTGTCACGACCCAAACCCGACCCTGTGGGTTTAGTACCGTAACCGGCCAGTAATCCGAGATTACCGAAGGCCTCCAGAACAGTAGAACAGTAAAACAGAGTACAGGGCCTGGCGGAAGCCAAAATAGTAAATAAACAATGTCTAATGAGTTGTGACAGTCTGTATGCAAAAAGACTTTCATACATATATACATAATCATTACAGAACAGTATGCACAAAATGTACAATCATTCAGACTAGGGACTCAACCCTTTACATCACAGTACAGTAAACATTCAGTCTATACAATCCATTCAGTCAGTGCAAAACAGTAAGACAGTACAGAAGGGGGAGTCCTAAAACACCCCTAAGCCTTGGCATGATAGGCTTGGAACCTGGCAGTGAGGCACATAGGCTGGCTTGACAAAACTGGAGTAACCCTGACGCTCCTAGCCGCGGTCTGGTGCCTGTACACCTACATATATATATGAGCAGTGAGCTAAAGCCCAGCGAATAACATAATACGTAAAGGGGTTAAGAATGAATGTCCATACAGTATGAAAACAGTTCATTTAAACAGCATTTTAGTCATTCAGTCAGTATAGTCATATGTGGTACATCCATTAGCATATCAGTACAGTAAACAGTAGGTCTTAAAAGACCGAATAGTAGTGATGGCCATCAGTCAGTAAACAGTGGTAGTTCCAACAAGGGAACCGACAGAGATCTCTGTAACAGTAACAGTAAACAGTAGGTGCTAAGGATGCCACAATACAGTTCAGAATATAGGACATACATTCATTCAGTTAACAGTAATCAGTTCAGAAAACAGTACAGTTCAGTTGTTCAGAAGATAATCATTTGCGAACATATCTTTACACAAACGTTACTCACAGAGTTCTGGGCTACAGTATGCTAGAGCGTGTCTCCCCAGTCACCAACCCTACACAGTTAATAGATTGAACACACTAAGCTACACAGCTGGGAAAGATAATAACTTAATCCCTAATTTGCCTCGGTGTGTTCTACATCTACGCCCTCATGAAGATGTCTTAAACTAGGCCTAAGAGTGCCTAGAATGGGATGAGGATGCAAAGATATGATCAGAAAACAGTTTCAGGAGTTTTCAGAAAAACAGAGTCCCGCTCGAGCGCGGTTTTACCCGCTCGAGCGGACATGCAACAAGGTACACGCTCGGGCGTCAACTTTCCCGCTCGAGCGTACTGTAAAAGTACTGGATGGGTGAAATCTCCGCTCGACGGACACTCGACGCCCGCTCGATCGTGAGACACATGCCTCCGCTCGAGCGCCCAATCCTCCGCTCGAGCGGACTGTAAAACAGTGCAGAGAAAATACTGGATGCTCGGATTCCACGCTCGAGCGTCACTAGTCCCCGCTCGAGCGGAAGTGCAAAATCTGGAAAACCCAAATTGCACCTCCAAGCCAAAAACCAAGTTTTAACAACTCAAAACTCGACCTCTTGGGCTGAATTTCCAGAAAACATTTGTAAACACATAGTTAAACATGATTCAAAACTCAACTTTGAGAAATCAAAGCCCAAGGGTGTTTAATCCAAACCCAATTTCAAACCATTTTCAAGAACAGGATGAACATGCAAACATGCATGAATTCAAATCAATTCAAAGCTTCAATTTGATGCTCTAAGGAGCCAATTGTTTCCAAAACATGATAAAACCATGGACTTAAACATAATTGTGAACATGCAAGTAACATTTTGCCATGAAAGCAACTCAACATCTACAATACAACCATGCATGCAAGGATTGAGCTTCAATTCAACAACAATGAACCAAAACATGTCTTAGTTCTACAATGAAGCATGAATCATGCAAGAACTAGCTCAATTCATAAACAAGAGGGCAATTACTCTACCTTAGGTCTTGTATTCAAGATTTAGGAGCTCAAATAGCAATCTACACTTCAATTACCAAGCAATTCTTCAAGATGAATCCAATTTCTCTTACTCTCTCCCTCTCTTCTCTCTTGGTCGGCTATGGCAAGGAGGAAGGCTGAGCAAATGTTTTGATTTAAGTGTGTACAAGGCTCAACATGTGTGAGGTAGTGGCCACTAAGTGGTCTAATGGTAATTAATTCAAACTTAAGCAATTGATCAATATTTAATCTAATTTAATCATACCTAATTAGTTTTCAAATAAATACACCGTGAGATCACATTAATTATGAGGATCATAAAACATCAATCAATTCCCGGTTTGGTCGCCGATAAGGCCTTCAATTAGCAGTTTAAACATAAAACGTGAACAGATCAAGTAAACAATCAAACAGATAGAATACAGAGTAACACACATACTCAGTCAATTCAGTTCCAGTTTTCAGTCAGTCAGTTCAGTACTTTAATTAGTTCAATTATCAATCATAATCAGTTCAGTTTGACGGTAATCAATGTTTATCGGTAAGCAGCGATGAGGGTTATTACACTTCGCCTAGCCCGAGACATTGGTGTCAGCCACATCCGGGTGTTCAGCGATTCCCAGTTTATTGTCGGACAAATTACAGGGGAATTCGATGCCAAGGAAGACACAATGCGGGCTTATAGGGATATTGCACTCCCTCTTGCTCGACTCTTCAACACCTTCCACATCAGGCACATCCCTCGGATGAAAAACTCCAAGGTAGATGAAATGGCCCAGTTGGCTTCGGCAGACCAGTCAGACCTCAGCCACGGTGTCCGCCTCGAGTACCTAGCCCACCCAGCCATTTCCCCAAACCAACAGCAAGTCTATTTCCTCCAAAATGAACCCATTCCTTGGGCAGCCGACATCTTTTTATTTTTGACAACGGGGGAACTACCAGTCGACAAACAGCAGGCCGCCAAAGTGAGGGCCCGGTGGTCCAACTACATTCTTGTCAACGGCCTCTCGTACAAACGCGGCTTTTTACGCCCGTATCTGCGATGCCTTAATCCAGCTCAAGCAACCTACGTGATGAAAGAAGTCCATGAGGGTATCTATGGTAATCATTTGGGCGTCCGGTCCCTAGCCCACAAAATACTTTGCACTGGTTATTTTTGGCCTACTCTCAATCAGGATGCGACTGACTTTGTGCTCAAATGTGATAAGTGCCAACGTTTTGCCAACATCCTTCATGCTCCTCCTACAGAATTGATCACACTCTGTGGTCCCTACCCATTCGCCAAATGGGGGATCGACCTAGTTGGCCCATTGCCCACTAACCGAGGCCAAACCAAATTCGCCATCGTCACCATTGATTACTTCACTAAATGGGTGGAGGCAGAACCCCTTGCCACAATTACCGAGTGGAACACAACCAGATTCATTTGGCAGTCAATCGTATGCAGATTTGGCATCCCTCAAGCCATCGTCTCCAACAACGGCAAACAATTCAACAATACCAAGTTCAGGAAATTCTGCGCAGAGCTTCGAATCCAGCCATGTTTCTCTTCCCCAGGTCATTCCCAAGCCAATGGCCAAGTTGAGGTCACCAACCATTCTTTTCTGAAGATCATCAAAACCAAGTTGGAAGCAGCTAAGGGACTCTAGGCTGAGGAACTACCGAATGTACTCTGGGCCTACCGCACTACCGCTCGAACTCCCACTGGGGAGACCCCCTTTCGCTTAACATACGGCGCTGAGGTGGTTATCCTAGTGGAAATCGGTCATCCTACCCCAAGGGTTCTACATCCGAATCCAGAACTAATTGAAGAGCTGCGTCGGGAAGACCTGGACCTAATTGAAGAGCTTCAAGAAACCATTGCAATCAGACGGGCCTCATACCAACAGAAAATGAGAACACACTACAACCGCAGAGTCCGACCGAGGGAATTCGCAGTGGGGGATCTTGTTTTACGAGAAGCAACTCTTGCCACCAAAAATCCGACTGAGGGTAAACTGGCAGCCAAGTGGGAAGGACCTTACGTTGTGAAAGCCAGACCTCGTCCAGGTACTTACCGACTTCAGGATATGGACGGTCGAGACCTCCCCCATCCTTGGAATGCTGAGCATTTGAAGCGTTATTTTCAATAAAAGTTGTATTTTTGTATTGATCAATCGCTGTATTTTCTTTTTGGCAATCTACGCATTTGCATGCTCTCATTCTTTTCTCATATAGTGTACATTTATGATCAAATGGGCTGCACTTTATATGACAACAAGCTTCTATCTTAGTTATTTGTGTGGTATTTCAATAACGCCTTGATTAAAGCCTCAGCCAGACTGAGCATGAAGAGCTTGGCCAGACCGAGTTACTTAAAGCCTCAGCTAGACTGAGCATGAAGAGCTCGGCCGGACCGAGTTACTTAAAGCCTCAGCCAGACTGAGCATGAAGAGCTCAGCCAGACTGGGTCACTAAAGCCTCAGCCAGTCTGAGCTACCATTGCAACTTTATGATCGTGGCATAGTTGCCATACTTAGTCAAATTCCGGTTCAACGTTTTCCAAGTCAGACTGGCTCCTTGCTTGGTCATGATTCAAACTTCACTCTGCATTGAGGTTTTCTTACATTTTAAACTTCACTCTGCATTGAGGTTTTCCTACATTTTAAACTTCACTCTGCATTGAGGTTTTCTTACATTTCAAACTTCACTCTGCATTGAGGTTTTCTTACATTTCAAACTTCACTCTACATTGAGATTTTCTTACATTTTAAACTTCACTCTGTGTTGAGGTTTTCTTACATCTTATACTTCACAATGATTTATACAGAAACCCTGTGCAAGTCACCATTCTCATTTATTCATAATGATTTACACAATTACAAACATGAAAACAACAGTGTGCCAAACACAATCTGTAATTTTATTTATTCACAAGTTTATACATAAGTCTATTACAGAAATTCCAAAAAAAAAAAAAAAAAGAAAAAAAAGAGAGAACAATCAAATACAACAACCCAACCTCCTAGCACAGATTTTGTTCAAACCATTTATTCCTCTTCACTTAAGACAAGGTTTTCTTCTTTAACACCCTCGTTTAGGGGGGTCTAGGCCACGTCGTCCTCATCAATCTTTACACTGCTGAGGTTTAAGTCTAGGAACAGCTCTTCTGCTTTGCGTTTAAATATCTTCCAGCCGCTATCCCAGTACTCAGCCATCTCGTGTTTGTAGAAGTCCGACCGTTGGAAGTTTTGGATTACTTCTTCTTCAATTCTACTTCCAGCGGTCGCTCCCGACGGACCAGCCCCCCCAGACGCCTCCCTTGCCAAGTTACTGGCAATCGCAGCATCGATCGCCATCTGGAAGTTAGCAGACCCCTTGAACTGCTCTACTGCGACAACGCACAAGTCGGGGTATGTTGCCCTCTCAGAGGCTACCTTGGCCTTCTCTTCCTCTAACTCCTTCTCCAACCTCACCTTCTCCTCCATTGACTTGGCCCACTCGTCCGCCAACGCCCTCTCCAACTCAGCAACCTTCCGATCCAACTCTTCTTTCTCTTTGATTGACTGAGCTCGAAGATCTTCGTTACTAGACATGGCCTCCTCCCATCGATCGTTGGCGACGGTGCAGGCAGCCTGGGCCTCTTCTAGCTTCTTCTGCTCGTTCCCCAATTGGAACTCGAGCGACACTACCTTGCGGCGTTCCGCTTCCAGCTCCAACTTGGACGCGAGCAGTTTAGCATTGGCTCGCTCGGCTGAGTACCCCTGCGCTATCGCTAACACTTGTATCTTCTTGGCCTTCTGGGCCTCTTCCAACCCCCTAGCGCACACACTTCACGTGGTCTCCCTTCATCTAGTAGTTTCTCTCCTCAAACTTGCAAGTTGGGCCTTCGCCTCCTCCAACTTTGCCTTCACAGGTTTCACTTCACCTTTTGCAGCCGCCGCCTTTCTCAGCAGAGCCCCTGCTAAGGTGGTCGCCTCCATTTGAGCAGAGCACAGCCCCCTTAGCAGCTCAGCCTCATTGAACCTGGCTACCGCGTGCATGTCTGCTTCGTCCACTACTCTCAAAAGGCGACCTGCAGCTGCCCTGGCTAGGCCCTCTTCTCTCTCCAATCGCTCAGACACTGCGCGAGCATGGTAGATGGCAGTCGTCAGCCTAACCCCCTCTCCTTGGGGCGCAGGGCCCCTCTTGGGCTGCTGCTCCATCCCCACTTCAGGACCAGCTGACCCACTCTTCACTTGCATCTTGGGCATGGCACTCATGGGCCCTTCTTTGCTTTGAACTTTGTCTCTCTGCGCCTCTAGGACAGCCACCCCTTCTGGAGTAGCCTCCACCATCACCTCCTTCCTCCTCTTTAGGGCTGGCCCCTCCTCCCTCTCCCTTACCCTTCTCTTCTTCTTTGCCACAGTCTCCACCTCCTTGTTGGCCCTTTCCTTCAAAGGATCAATTGGGGGCGGTCGTGGCTCAAATTTACCCAAGTCCTTTTCCCCCAGCGGTTTGGGGCGCGTGTCGGATCCTCTCTCTCACAATCGGCTTCGGCGGCCGGTCTGCCTGTGCCTCTTTGAATTTACTAGCCTTCGCAAGAATGGTCCTATCTTCCACCTCTTGCACTTTCCTTTTTGCCTCTTATTCTGCCAGTTCCAGGTCTCCACCGATCGGCTGGGGGCCCAACCTTGCGGCAAACAAGGCCGACGGCTGAACGAGCTTGTCCCATTTGACACCATGCCTTCACCTTCTTCACCCTCTTCTCAGCTGCCGCTCCCAGCTTTGGCTCCACAGACTTGGTGGGCACTCTCCACACCGTGCGCACTCCAACTCCTCTGTTTGCGGATACGTAGAACCACCGCGGCCTCCACCCTTTTATTGATGACGACAACCCCGTCACCAGGCCCCTCCCTGCCGCCGCCTGCAAAGTGACCCACATTTCTTGCTGCCCCGAGGCCTTGTAGCATACAAAAAAATCGTCCACCGTTATTGCTGCTCCCTCGTTCTCCCTTGGCCACGCGCTTGCACAGGTCAGTACAATCTTCCACGCGTTGGGCATTAGTTGACCCGGCGCCACTTCCAACCGGTTTAAGACATCCACTACCACCTGCGGAAGCGGCAACCTCAACCCTCTCTTCAACGCCTCCGCATAGAGGACAAACTCCCTCGCTCGGGCGTCAGATGGCCTCTCCTTCGTTGTCGGCAACTTTAACTCTATTTCTGCGAGAATCTGGTATTTCTCACGTATACCCACCAACTCCTCCGCGGTCACGGTCGACTTATCGGCCTTTGTATGCCAATGATCTGGCTACACCAGGCTAATTGGTTGCGCAACCACTATCATTGTTAACGAACGACGTCGCCCCACTAGCTCCCCCTCGCTTCCCACTCACCTTTTCGTCCGGTATTGTTCCGTCGACTCTACCGCATCGTCGTCACCCAATGGATCAACTCTTGCTTCCTCTTGGGCCATCTCTCTCGTGTGTCTGCGAATAACTTCGGATGAGGGCGCAAGAAAATTCACAAAGTGTTGCAGGGGTGTATCGCTAGCAACGAAGAAGTCTACACTTGGAATGTTTTGGTTTTTTGCACAAAGTTAGGTAAAGCGAAAAATACCAAAGGGCCAGGGCTTGCCTGTATTCCAAGGGTCACAATTAAATTTCACCAGTTTGAAAATTTTCAAAAATCTGCCAAAATTGTCTTTTCAACACCTATAATGACCTATCGTTTCACTTATTGCCCAACGCCTAACCTTCCCCACTACGAGATTCTGCCATGTGTACGATCACGATCCATTGCCCCTTTCTCATTCCCTGTCTATTCCACTTCAAATCATCACGTGCCCCACCGTCCCTCGAGCCCCGCGCACCACCACCCAACCTTCGTAGTCGGCCCCTCCATTCGGCCACCCTTCACGATCGGCCCTCCTCATGGTCGGCCCTCTTCATGGTCGGTCCCTCCGCTCGGCTACCCTTCGCGGTCGGCCCTCCTCATGGTCGGTCCCTCCGCTCGGCCACCCTTCGCGGTCGGCCCTCTTCGTAGTCGGCCCCTCCACTCGGTCGGCCCTCTTCGTAGTCAGCCCCTCCACTCGGCCACCCTTCGCAGTCGGCCCTTCTCATGGTCGGCCCTCTTCGTAGTCGGCCCCTCCACTCGGCCACCCTTTGCGGTCGGCCCTCCTCATGGTCAGTCACTCCTCTTGGTTGACCTTCACCCTGTCGGTCTCTCACCACCCTCATTTTCTTGATTATTCCCTTCGTTGGACTAAAGCTACACTTGGGAATGAGGGACTACTGACATGGGTAAGGCCATAAAGATTATAGCCCATCATTCATGGCCCAATACATAACTCAAATGCTAAACCCCAGCACTGCTGAAGCCCCATGTAGCAATAAAAACCAATGACACCAAGACACATGGCAAGAGAAGGGCAAGACATATCAGCAGACAAAGATCTGCAAAGTTATTGCCACGGCACATTGCCATTAATGAGGCTTCCTTACAACATTTATTGCGATAACCCCCCTCCGTCAGAACAGAACGCCTTCACCATGAACAAGGTAAGCTAGAACATAGACTTTCGGCCAAGGTGACAGGTTAGAAGGGACAACGAAATGATTACGAGAGGATATAAGCAAAGGTCGAAGACAGAAAGAAGGTTAATTGTTCTACCCCGATAATTTTTGGGCCGGGGACGGGGATACATGTTTCAGTCCCGGCCTAGCCCCGAGCCCCGGCCCGAGTACGCCTAGATCAGTCCCCGTGTGTATATAGATATATATGTCTCAGTCCCGCGTGTATATAGATATATATGTTTAGAAATTAGTGGCTAGGTTATTATTTTATCTCAACCACTCTCTCTCTCTCTCTCGTTCTTCTCCCCCCTCTACTCTCTGTGTGACTCTCTGTGTGACTGAGAGATGAGAAAGAAGAGAAGGTTCAACCCTCCGTTCCGTCGCCTCCTCCCCTCCTCCCCTTCACCACCGTCCTTCATCACCTCTTCTCCTCCTCTCCGTAGTCCACTTCGCCCATCCGTGACTGCAACGTACACAGACTTCGATCTACCTCCGATCACAGACTTTGATCGACTCTCTGTGTTGATCTGCCACAGACTTCGATCACAGACTTCGATCTACCTCTGACCACAAACCACAGACTTTGATCAGTTTCTACGGCGGTGGATCTACCTCCGATCTGTTTCTACGGGGGTAGATCTACCTCTGATCTGCCTTCGATCTGTTGCTATGTTGATTTGTTGATGATATATATATATTTTTTGTATTTGATGTTGTATTTGATCTGTAAGTTGTACACTGTATTGTTGGTTTTTTTTTTTTTTTTTTTGGACGGGGAAGTTTCGGGGTCGGGGAAACCCGATCTCCGTTAGGAGGCCGGGGTGGGAGAGGTGATAGGCTCCCCGTCGGGGATCGGGGCCGGGGATGGGGACATTTCTGCCATCGGGGATCGGGGACGGGGAGTGTGATCCCCGGCCCCGGCCCGCCCCGTTGCCATTCCTAGTTGGACCGATTTAAAATTCAAAATGTTTAAAAAAAATTAAACAAACATAAAGAAAAAATATTTTATATAAAAATATTTATAAAAATATTATTTAGAGTGAAATGTCAATGATTTTTTTAAAAATTATAAGATCAATAATGATTATTATGATTGAAACTAAAGAGACTATAATATTATTATCTATGAAAATTTCTACATAATGGTGATCTTTATCATTATTGATATGCAAATATAATTAATCTCATTGAAAATATAGAATTTATTGAATTGTTAGTTACATTTAATATGCAGGATTCATCCTCCACGTGTTTCTTTATTATTGGTTGGTAATATTACATGTCAATGATTGCGTGGTATGACTATTATATTGAATTTTTACGCATATTTTGTATAAAAAATTACTTTATCATTATATAATTTATTTTAAAACTTTATATCCATGACTTTTTTTTAATGTTGTCCATGATACACTAATTACAAATAACATATTCACTTTGTTTGGTTTGAGTTTTTTAAAAACACTTTTCAAAAAATTCTACGTTTTTATTTTTCGTATTTTTTAGTTTTTATTGAATTTTTTTTAATATTTGAAGTAATTTTTTTTTTAATTTTTAGACATACCTAATGTGGAGAAGTGGTTTGGAAATACTCTTCTGATCCTGGGGGACGTTAGTGATCCTCAGCTTAGTCACCTGAAAAAGAATTAACACTCCCGTCGGGGGTGCCGGAATTAGCACTCCGACGGGAAAGTCAGTCTCTACACTCTGAATTACTTGTATTTTAAGTTAAGTGTAATAGTTCTCACATGCCTTTCTTAGACTTTTGTTCCTTTATTTATACTCGTTTCTAGGGCCTCGGGGCCTGGTCCATTTTTCGCTCACTATCTGCTTATTTATTCGGCCTCTTAGTTCAACAGTTACTCGGCCTATTTATTGTATTCCACCTCCTGATCGTGCAGGTTAGAGCCGAGTAATGTCTATTTTCTAGAGCGTATGCTTCTGATTCTGCTATTTATTCGGCTTCCACAATTGCCCCCCAAACTCCCAGTGACGGCAGTTAATTGATGTGTTTGGTTTCGAATTTGAAAAGTCAAGAGAAACATAAATTAGGCAGCTTCACCTATCCTAATATGAATGTCAGAACACACACGCCTTTTGGTCATCATTATACGTTCCTGCCTCATTCGTGCATCTTTTGCATTTATTATGATTTGAAACTCCAGTCTCTTCGAATGCATACTTTTTGAACATTCAAGCCTCTTGGATTGCCAGCCAGAATCCCTCCTTTGTCTCGCGTCTTCTGCAACTTCTTCCTGTCTCTCCTTGTCTTCTTTGCCTCTCGTAAGTTTTCTTCTCTTGTCTTTGTAATCCTATTTTCCGTGTTCATTTTTGATTTAGAATACCCTTAAGTCCTTACTAGAATGGCTAAGCATTTGAAAGACCTCCTTTCCGAGGGTCGTATTTCTGGGTTCCAGCGACATTTTTCTATCCTTGATGATGTCCATATATCTCTAGTGATGGACAATACTCTTGATTCGGAGAGGGATGACCAAAATACCATCGTCTTTCCTTTCCTATCCATTGCAGAGGGCGGGGTTCGCTTTCCCCTACACCCATTTCTTAGGGCCGTCCTCCGCCATTGGGGTCTGATTCCTTCCCAACACAATGTGAATTTCTTTCGAATCATAATGGGAATCGTAGAATTGAACCGGCGCCTTAGGATCAACCTTGGCATTCCGATGATTCGGCACTGCTACGCTTTAGCCAAATCCTCTGGTCGGCTCGGGCGCTACTTTCTCAGAGCCAAGGACACCGACCATCACTTGGTAACCATGCTCGCCAGTTCTGGCAAACGGGTTGACGATGTAATGGTCAATGTCCGAGGCAACTGGGAATTCGGCAAGGGCGAAGATCGCCTAGACCCTGTTCCCAGAAAGTGGGGTGAACCAAGTTACCATGTAACTCCTTGTGTTTATTGATCTTTCTTTTATTCTGCTTTTTCTTCAAGTTTAATCCTTTGTTTTTGCAGGCAATAAGTTGAAGAAGATTCTGACCTCGGTTGACGACGCAGTCCTTGCAGAAATTAAGACCGCACTCAAGTATTTTGGTCGTCCAAACGTACAGAAGCAAGGGAGAGCCGCCCATATACTCTTGCGGTACGAGCCTACTTATACTACGTTTTTGGCTGCGGACGACATTCCGATCCCATCCGGAAAACAACACCTTACGGCCCTTATCTTCCCCAGCTTTAAGACCCTTAGGCAAATTGGTTTCAAAGCTTCTGATTTGGAACAAGACGTAGAGCCAGTGGTCGAGGTAATTGCCGAACCAACGAAAGAGTTTACTGCGGAGGCCGAAGAGGTCGACGAGGCTCTAAACTTAGCGTTTGAGGCAGCTGGTCTTAACCAGCCTAACTCACCGTCCACTTCGGGTTGGGTGGAATTTTCCTTCGGAGATATTTTTACAAATTTGAGAGACATACCCGGCGCTTATTCTGAGGGTATGGCTGGGGAAAATCTCACGCAGATGGCACGAAAGAGAAATGTCGAACGCATGGCCGCCCGACGGAAAGCCGAGGCCACCCGTTTTGGACCTGCCCCGACTGAATCTCCCGCACCCATTATTGTCGAGAAAACGGCTCAAGTTCATGAGGCCGAGGTGGAAAAGGTTGCCGAGCAGCCGGTTACAGAGGAATAGCCGATTTCGGAAGATCGGGGAGAAAAGTGTACAGCCGAGAGTGAAGCCGTCTCCGAGCAGGGCCTTGCCGATAAAAGACCACGCTTGGAGGAGTCGGGTGTGGTCGCTCCTTTTGGTGTTGAGCTAAAAATAAAGAACATGCCGATCTCCTCTAAAGCGTCAGCTTTGAAAGATCCAGCCGTGGCACTGAGCTTGGCTGCTTCAGTCTCGTTGACGGCTGACAAGGCAGCCTTTCGCGCCGAGCCGGATTTGGTGGCCATAGCATTAGCTACCCAGTCGGCCCGTGTGGTAGGTGACTTTATCCTAACTCCTTGTTTTGATTTTGTTTGCATGCGATATTTCTTGGTATCTGACGATCCCAACTTGTTTTGCAGACGGTCGGAAGGATCGCCGAATTAGGCCGCCGCCAGCATGATGCCGTGGAAAGGATTGGCCGTTTGCAGTCGAAAGTGGACGGTCAGAGAAGCAGGGCCGAGTTTGAGATGATGAGAGCCACAATGGAGAGTGCGCGGGCCGAAGCTGAGAAGGAAAGGGCGTGGACTGCTGACCAGCTCAGATCAGATGCCGAGGAGAGGGCAAACGCGAGTGGGGAATCGCTCAAGTTAGCCAAGGAGGTGCTTACCACGCTGGAGGCCGAATTGGCAGAGTTGAAGGCGGCGAAGGAAAAAGCCGACTCTGAGGTTTTCGAAGCATTCAAGGCTGGGCAGAGCGCCGCTCTAAAAAACTATGTAGAAGAGGTCCCCAAGTTCGAGAATTGGGGATTCAAACATGGCTGGCTCAAAGCCCTTGCTGCCGTTGGAGTGACATTGGACATGTCGATTCCATATGAGCAAGTGGACGTTGAGCCTCTAGAGTCTGATCCCGAGGATTGATTTTGGGGATCAAATTATTTTTGTTATGTATTTTTAGTTTCAATGTATGTTTTTTTGTTAGTTGATTTTCATCTTTTTTGGATTTTCATATGTAAAATGTCCGCTGCTAGTGCCCAATTTATGAATGAAAATTTTCTATGCTCTCAAGTTATTGCTTGTATATGCTCTCAAGTTATTTCTTGTATTGTTTGTTGTATGAGTACATAATTAGGAGAATCAGTAGTTAGAACAAAATGTCATGATTACGTGAGACGACAAACTCAATAGTCGATTAAATTAATGGATCTGATTTAATCATAAACAAAATGAATTCATGATGTACCGAATAAAACGTTACTTATGAATATTGTACTGATGAATGGATTCGTGGAATGGTTGGGGCACTCAAGCCGACTAGATTGATGAATCTGCCCTTGCCCCAGCAGGTTCATAAACGTAGAACGCCGAATAAAACGTTACTTATGAGTATTGTACTGATGAATGGATTCGTGGAATGGCTGGGGCACTCAAGCCGACTAGATTGATGAATCTGCCCTTGCCCCAGCTGGTTCATGATCGTATAACGCCTAATAACACATTACTTATGAATATTGTACTAATGAATCGATTCGTGGTGCGGCTGGGGCATTCAAGCCGACTAGATTGATGAATCTGCCCTTGCCCCAGCTGGTTCATGAACATTAAACGCTGAATAACAATGGTTGATGGGGCGATTGGGGCATATGACTCAGTCGGCGTCGGGCTGTTGACATTTCAATATTAATGAGATTGCCTCGGAGGTGCTTCCCTCGTAGGGAATTAATGGGCGTGTACTTCGTGAACGAGGGTCCTATTTATGTGCTCAATCAGCAATTCAGTCCAGCTCTTTAAAGAAGATTAAACAAGTGCGAATGTCGAATAGACTTTTTTTCAACAATAAAGGGGAAGCGAGGACGCTAGCTGAGCTGGAAAGAGATATGAGTCGAAGTGGTGAACATTCGCGCACGGAAAGAAGGGCTTCAAGGGATCGGGAGAGACACCAATCTCCTTATCGTCGAAGTAGGTCGCCCAGGAAGGACAAGCAACCACAAGGCAGATCTCCTCAACCCCGTTCTAGAAGGGAATCCAACGCGAATCCACGCCCATTGAGTTTTGCGGTCTTCGTGGGGAATAGACCCATGACAGAGGCGGATTCAATCGTTTGAGATCCAAATGTGGCAATCGAGTTCGCTCGACAGATTTTTCCACCCGAGGTCCAGCAGTCGATGGTAGGTCGACAGGACTTCGAAGTGTTTCGTGAAGGCATTCACGGGGCGGTGAAGGGGCTGTACACCTCTTATGAAATCGATATGCGTCTCCGCGCCGCTCGGCGTGATATAGAGCAGAGAGATGAACGCATTCGAAAGTTAGAAGCTCGCATGGAGAAGGCCGAACGTGAGCTAAGGAAAATCAAGTCCACCAAGTCTTAATCAGCCAGCCATCCCAACCCGGTTGTGGAAGAGAGGGTGACTCAAAGGCTGATAAGTGATGCTATTGCCGATCAGAACATGGCTAGCATGTTCACGATCGAGACTGCGAGGGCCGCGGCCTATAAGAAAGACTTCCATGATGGCCGAAAGGTTGGAATTCAGAAGACCAAGGAGAAACTCGTCGAAGAAGTTTGCTGATGTGAAAACCGTGGGTTTAGGCATGGTTGGATCAAGGCACTTCAGGAAGCTGATGTTCTCCAGGCAGCAGGTATGAATTCGACATTGCCATTGTACCAACAGAATGATTTCCCCTTCTCCGCCTTCGAAATTGAGAAGAGTGATGATGAGGGAGCCGCCGAAGAGAAGAAGACCTTGTAATGTTTATGTAGAAATCATGTATTTATTGGCTGATTTTAATAAAATGCTTAATTTTCAATTTGTAGCGTACTTTTTATTTATGTTAGTACACTAGATGCCAATCGATTTATCTAAGGACACATTTTACTTTGAACGTTTGCACATTTTACTTTGAACTATTCCGTTTTGAATAGACGCATATTTCAGCCTTTTGAATATGCATATTTCAGCCTTTGTTCATACGACTTGTACGAAGGCGCCTCAAATTCATAGGCCTTTAATCGGTCCAAAAGCGTCATGTGCTGATGGGGCTCCGAATCCGGAGTCTTTATCGGCCCGAATGCGTCATGTGCCGATGGGGCTCCGAATCTGGAGACTTTAATTGGCCAATCGTGATATCCACAAAGGGCGCTCCGAATCCGGAGGCTTTTATCGGTCCAAAGGCGTCATGCACCGATGGGGCTCTGAATTTGGAGTCTTTATCGGCCCAAAGGCGTCATGCATCGATGGCGCTCCGAATCCGGAGTCTTTATCGACTCAAAGGCATTATGCGCCGATGGCGCTCCGAATCCGGAGTCTTTAATCGGTCCAAAGGCATCATGCGCCAATGGGGCTCTGAATCTGGAGACTTTAATTGGCCAATCATGATATCCACGAAGGGCACTTCGAATCCGGAGGCTTTAATCGGCCCAAAGGCGTCATGCGCCGATGGGGCTCCAAATCCGGAGTCCTTATCGGCCCAAAGGTGTCATGCACCGATGGGGCTCCGAATCCAGAGTCTTTATCGACTCAAAGGCGTCATGCGCCGATGGGGCTCCGAATCCGGAGTCTTTAATTGGCCAATTGTGATATCTATGAAGGGCGCTCTGAATTCGGAGGCTTTAATCGGCCCGAAAGGCGTCATGCGCCGATGGGGTTCTGAATCCGGAGTCTTTAATTGGCCAATCGTGATATCCACGAAGGGCGCTCTGAATCTGGAGGCTTTTATCGGCCCCAAGGCATCATGCGCCGATGGGGCTCCGAATCTGGAGACTTTAATTGGCCAATCGTGATATCCACGAAGGGTGCTCCTAATCCGGAGGCTTTAATCGGCCCAAAGGCATCATGCACCGATGGGGCTCCGAATCCGGAGACTTTAATTGGCCAATCGTGATAACCACGAAGGGCGCTCCGAATCCGGAGACTTTTATCGGAACACTTTTGAACTAGATTGCACAGTGAGTAAACAGGAATCTTTGCATAACAAAAGTGGAGTGTGTACATGGTGAGCCATTCAAGACTAATATCATTCCCCACGGGTTGGGTTTAATGATAGAATTTGCGTAAGTGCGTTGAATTCCAAGGTTGTGGCTGACTCCTTCCTGACATGTCTTTGAGCCGATATGCCCCTACTCCTGTGATCGAATCAATCTGATAGGGGCCGTCCCAGTTTGGACCCAAATTTCCATCCGCCGGCTTCTTGGTAGCTGGAAGTACCTTCTTCAGGACCAACTCTCCTGGTGTGTAGCGGCGCAGCTGAACACGTTGATTATATGACTTGGCAAGCTGCTGCTGGTACCGCGCCATGGACGCAAGGGCACGGTCTCTTTGTTCTTCGATCATAATCAAATCCAAAGCCAACATCATGTCATTTCGGCCCATATCAAAAACTTGCGATTTCAGGGTTGGGTGGCCGATTTCCAAGGGTATGATGGCCTGGGTTCCAAAGCATAGAGCAAACGGCGTTTCTCCAGTGGATCGCCTCGGCGTAGTTCGATGAGCCCACAATACACTCTGCAATTCTTCGACCTATTTGCCTTCCTCCAGCCTCTTCTTGATGCCGTCCAAGATGGATTTGTTAGAGGCTTCGGCTTGACCATTGCTTTGTGGGTAAGCCGGCGAAGAAAAGTAAGGCCGGATACAATACTTGCTGCACAGTTCTCGATAAACACCACAATCAAACTGGGTGCCGTTGTCTGAAATTAGAGCTCTTGGAAGCCGAATCGCGTTATGATATTTCTCCATACAAAGCGCTTAACATTAGCATCTCGAATATGAGTTAATGCCTCCGCTTCGACCAATTTTGTGAAATAATCTGTCGCGACGATCAAGTATCGCTTGTTCCCTCGGGCCCTTGGCAATGGTCCTACGATATCAAGTCCCCCCTGGGCGAACGGCCAGAGACTGGTAATGGAGCTTAACTCTTCAGCAGGCAGATGGGTTAACGGGGAGAACTTTTGGCATTGTTCACATTTCTTTACATAGCATTCGGCATCAGATCTCATTGTCGACCAGTAATACCCTTGTGTTATAGCTCGATGGGCCAAAGAGCGCCTGCCAGAATGGGGACCACAACTACCCTCATGTATTTCAGTCAGAAGCTCTTTAACTTTGTCCAGATGCACGCATCGAGGTATAGGCCAGAAAGGGAGTTTTTGTAAAGCTTTCCTTGCGGATCCAAGTAGTAACGCAGGGCTTTGTTTCGCAGGTTGTGCGCTTCTTTCTTGTCTTCTGGGAGCTGTTCGAAAGACAGGAATACGGCGATGGGATCCATCCAACTCGGTCCCGATTTTATGATATTGACCTGGACTTCCTTCGAAGGACCAATGCTTGGCTCCAGGATAAAACCCACCTCGATGGTCCGTTTGATCTCTGAGTTAATGGCGGAGGCTAGGCAAGCTAGGGCGTCTGCATGCGTGTTCTGATCACGTGTTATCTGATTCAATTCATAATGGTCAAATTTTACTAGCAAGGAGTTAGCCGTTTTCATGTAAGCCGCCATACGATCATTTCTTGCTGCGTACTCCCCCTTCAGCTGATTGATCACTACTTTTGAATCTCAAAATACAAGCAAACGCCGAGTACCCAGAAGATGTGCATTCCGTAAATCAGTTAGAAGGGCTTCGTATTCGGCTTCGTTATTTGACGCTTCGAAGCCGAGTTTGACGGCCTGCTCAATTATTGCGCCGTCAGGAGCCATGATTACTACTCCGGCTCCACTGCCCCGCTAATTGGATGACCCATCACAGTACAACTGCCAAATCTCCCCAACATAGATTCTCCAGTTCGGCTTAGGTTGAATTTCATCAAACTTGAAATCGGCTAGACCCCGGGTAAATTTAGCTATAAAGTCAGCTAGCACCTGCCCCTTGATTAAGGTTCTAGGTAGAAACTGAATGTCGTACTGGCTGAGTTCAAGAGCCCACTTTGAAACGCGTCCTGATGCTTTCGCACTGCATAGTACTGATCGGAGGGGATAATCTGTTAGCACCCCGATGCTGTGCCCCTGGAAGTAATGCATAAGTTTTCTTGCCGCCATAACTAAGGCTAGGATGAGTTTTTCCAGCGGCAAGTAGCTTGTTTCGGCGTCGACCATTACCTTGCTTACATAATACATTGGCTGCTGCTCCTCCAGCTCTTCCTTAATTAGTACGGCGCTGACGGCCCGGTCAAAAATTGCCAGATACAAGATGAGCGGGTCGCCTGCCGAGGGAGTTGTCAAAAGGGGAACTGATCGAAGGTAGGTTTTGAGACCGTTGAAAGCGGCTTCGCACTCGGCGGACCATTCGAAAGACTTGCCCTGCCGTATTGTATGGAAGAAGTGTCGGCATCGATCTGTAGACCGACTGATGAACCTGTTGAGTGCGGCGTCCATCCCCATCAACTTTTGATCCTTTTTTACCGAACGAGGGGAGCCGAGTTCCAAAATTGCTGTGATTTGCCTCGGGTTGGCCTCGATTCCTCGGTGGTTGACAATGTAACCCAAGAACTTGCCAGAGCCGATTCCAAACGCACATTTGGAAGCATTCAGCTTCATTTTGTATTTGCGCAGAATGTCGAATGTCTCCTCCAGATCGGCTATATGATTCTGCTCTTCCTTGGATTTGACCACCATGTCGTCAATGTATACTTCCATAGTTTGGCCGAGTTGCTCTTTGAATATGGTGGTGACTAGTCTCTGGTAAGTTGCCCCTGCATTCTTCAGCCCAAAAGGCATAACCTTGTAGCAATAGGTTCCTCTTGAGGTAAGGAATGCAGTCTTGTCTTGGTCTTCCGGATACAAGGCAATTTGATGGTAGCCTCTGTAAATATCGAGGAAGCTCATGCGCTGATGACGTACTGTAGCATCTACCAGTTGGTCTATCCTTCGGAGAGGAAAATAATCTTTGGGGCAGTCTTTGTTTAGGTCTGTGAAATCAACGCAGACTCGCCAGGTCCCATTCTTCTTCTTCACAACCACAGTATTAGAGAGCCATGTAGGGTAGGTCACTTCCTTGATTGCCCCGGTGTCAAGCAACCAGTTAACCTCTTCAACAACTACGGTAGTGTGCTCTGCGGCTGATCACCGACTTTTCTGAATGATCGGCTTACATTTAGGGTCAACATTTAAATGGTGTTGCGAAACAAATGGATCTAGACCCCGCATCTCATATGGAGTCTACACAAATACATCAAGGTTGCCGAGCAGGAAGGAAATTAGTTGCTGTTTGTTGGCTTGATTGAGGGAGGCGCCGACCATGAAGAACCTGTCTGGGTTGCCGTTGATTTCAACTCGATCTAGGTCTTCCGTGGCCTTTTCATTTAGGAGCCGCCCAACGTCGTCAAGGCTCTCACGATCTATTACCTCAATAGAGTTCACTTGCAACTCCTTTGGCATCTTTTGAGCAAGGAGATAACATGCTTGTGCCAATTTTTGAGAGCCGCAGATTTGCTTAATGCCGTGTTCTGTGGGAAAGCATAGCAGCTGATGATAGGTGCTTGGCACGGCTTGCATAACATGCAACCAGGATCGCCCTATGATGAGATTATACGGCGATAGCAGCCTGACGACCAAAAATTCCACATCCACTGTTCGGGAGCCGGCTCAGACTGGTAGTGTGATTTTCCCCAATGGGTATTTTGGATTGGCTTTGAAGCCGAATAATGGATAAGGAGCCGGAGAGAGATCCGATTCTGAGAAGCCGAGTTTGGTGAATGTCTTGTAATACATAACCTCTGATGTGCTTCCCGGATCAATGAGTACGCGCTCAACGGTGAATTGGTTTATGCGTAACTCAATTACCAAGGGATCGATGTGAGGAAGTGTTACTCCGGCCAGATCTGAATCATCAAAAGAAATGCTTGCAGCTTCATGGGGCCGTTTAGCTGGAATGAGTTGATTTTGAGGGTCGGGATTCGACTGAAATGTATGCACCGTGGATGAAATTGGTAGGCTGTATATCATGTGGATTACGTCGAGTGGAGGGAAATCCTGTCTCAAGGCTATTGCTTTGGTTGAGTTGCCCTTTCGGACGTACTGTTGTAGCCGACCATCAGGTACCAATTCCTCCAGGTGATCCTTCAATGCATAACAACTCTCAGTTTCATGGCCATGATCCTTGTGATATTCGCACCGCCTATCCCGTTTTCGAGTGTCGAAGGTCCCACCATCTTTGACGGCCACTTGAAGAATGGAAGATGTTGGATTTTGGACATGACCGTGCTGATCGGTTTTGACAACTCAGTATATTTCTTGTCGGCGCGCCGTGTGCGCCTGCTGTCGATTTGCAGTTGTTCATTCGCTCGGTGGGAGCATTGGTCACTTGATCGGCGAGAATCTCGTCTCTTATCTCGTTTCGCCCGATGCCGTGGTTCAGGGCTCTGAGGTGGTACAGCATTTAATGGCTGAGCAACAGGAGCCGTCTTGTTGGTCACATTTCCGGCTTTAACCCTCAAGGCATCATCTTCCACTTTACAATATTCTTCAACTTTCTTCATCAACGACCAAACTATTTTGGAGGGCTATCTGGTCAAAGAGCTGCGGAGGGCACTGTCGAGATGCAGCCCCATCTTGAAGGCGGTGATGGGCATGGAGTCATTGCAAGCATCGTCTACCAGATTGAAACATTCCCAATACCGCGCCGAATAGGCACGAAGGGTTTCCCCCGGTTGAATCTGCATTGCCCAGAGGGAATCGGCTTGCTTTGGCTGGACCTCATTAGTGATAAACCTTGCCCTAAAGGATTTTTGAAGTTGGTGGAAGCTTTTAATCAAAGCTGACTCCAGTTTATAATACCACCTGACAGCTAGTGGTCCTAAACTACTTGGAAATATTTTGCACATCAAAGCCTCGTCATCTGCATGTAGCGTCATGGCTTGCTTGTAATGGCGGATGTGATCGGTGGGGTCTGATTTACCGTCGTACAAGGTAAATGACGGTGCTTTGAATTTCTTGGGTAGCACTGCCTTTGCAATCCGTCGTACAAAGGGATCGTACTGATCTTCATCTGAACTGTTTCTTCTTCGCTTATGCCTTACATGGGGACTCTTTTCAGAAGAACTGGTAGTTTCAGGTCGCCCCTTCTTCTTGGGCTCCGGGGATAATGAGTCGGAGTCGCTATCAGTGTCGTCTTGTCGGGCTCGAGGTCGTCGACCGCCTACCTTCGGAGGTCATTTCGGATCTAGGCGTACAGCTTGTTTGGACTACGCCACTTCCAAGGCCAAATCTTGATGGAGACGTTCATTCTTAGCGATCATGTTCTCCAACCTCTGTTCGTTTTGCTTTGCTTGTTCCATGATCGCCTGCATTGTCTCATGCTCCGAAGTCGAGGGTGAGGTGAAGTTCAAGGCACGTCTTGCAGCGATAGTCTCCGGTCCAAGCATGTTTGTTGGAGTGAGGTCGTCTCTTTGTGTGGTTTCGTCAGTAACTATCGGAGGGTCTTCTGTTACGCCCGCGATGGATGTATTTGAGTATTCCCACAGATGCTGCCAATTGTGAAGAAGTGGTTTGGAAATACTCTTCTGATCTTGGAGGAAGTTAGTGATCCTCAACTTAGTCACCTGAAAAAGAATTAACACTCCGGTCGGGGGTGCCGGAATTAGCATTCCGACAGGCAAGTTAGTCTCTACACTCTGAATTACTTGTATTTTAAGTTAAGTGTAATAGTTCTCACATGCCTTTCTTAGACTGTTGTTCCTTTATTTATACTCGTTTCCAGGGCCTCGGGATCTGATCCACTTTTTGCTCATTATCCGCTTATTTATTCGGCCCCGTAGTTCAATAGTTACTCGGCCTATTTATTGTATTCGGCCTCCTGATCGTGCAGGTTAGAGCCGAGTAATGTCTATTTTCTAGAGCGTACGCTTCTGATTTTGCTATTTATTTGGCTCCCACACCTGACATAAATATACTTAAAAAGTATAATTTTTGCAAAAAAATCTTTAAAAAATTCACTAAATACCAAAGATATAAAAAAATACAAAAATAAGTATATTTTTCATATTTTTATATATTTATTAATTTTTTAAAATATTTTTTCACAAATATTTTATTTTTTTTAGATACATCATGCATCTAAAAAAAAAAGAAAAAGAAAAAAAGCTTACAAGGTCGAAAACCCGCATCGGGCACCTTGGCAAAAGTTAGAGCCTGAAAAGTGAAGGTTAAAATACCCGAGTGTGCCTTAACCGGAACTACGTAAGGCTTGATTCCCATGTTTGGGATACGTAGGCAACTTCATTCTGAAGTCCAGCCCCCAACGCTTTCAAGACTTTAATTCTTACACAGTACTATCTTATGTATGAGTAGTGGCTGAGCCAAAAATATAAATCAGAGGGGTACTTCTTAATTATAATATTAAAAATATTTATAAAAATATTTCACATAAATTTTTACAATTGACTTCAAGAGGATAAAAAAAAAAAAAAATCAGTGTGTTTGGTTTGAGTTTTTTTGAAAATCAAGTTTTTATTTTTTTTATTTTTATTTTTTTTGTTTTTAGTGAATATTTTTTAAAATTTTTAAGCTTTTTTTCTTTTTCTTTTTTTTTTAGATGCATGATGTATCTAAAAAAAAATAAAATATTTGTGAAAAAATATTTTAAAAAATTAATAAATATATAAAAAATATGAAAAATATACTTATTTTTGTATTTTTTATATCTTTGGTATTTAGTGAATTTTTTTAAGATTTTTTTTGCAAAATTATACTTTTTAAGTATATTTATGTCAGGTGTGGGAGCCAAATAAATAGCAAAATCCAGAAGCGTACGCTCTAGAAAATAGACATTACTCGGCTCTAACCTGCACGATCAGGAGGCCGAATACAATAAATAGGCCGAGTAACTATTGAACTACGGGGCCGAATAAATAAGCGGGATAATGAGCAAAAAGTGGATCAGATCCCGAGGCCCTGGAAACGAGTATAAATAAAGGAACAACAGTCTAAGAAAGGCATGTGAGAACTATTACACTTAACTTAAAATACAAGTAATTCAGAGTGTAGAGACTAACTTGCTGTCGAATGCTAATTCCGGCACCCCCGACCGGAGTGTTAATCTTTTTCAGGTGACTAAGTTGAGGATCACTAACTTCCTCCAGAATCAGAAGAGTATTTCCAAACCACTTCTTCACAATTGGCAGCATCTGTGGGAATACTCAAATACATCCATCGCGGGCGTAACAGAAGACCCTCCGATAGTTACTGACGAAACCACACAAAGAGACGACCTCACTCCAACAAACATGCTTGGACCGGAGACTATCGCTGCAAGACGTGCCTTGAACTTCACCTCACCCTCGACTTCGGAGCATGAGACAATGCGAGGCGATCATGGAACAAGCAAAGCAAAACGAACAGAGGTTGGAGAACATGATCGCTAAGAATGAACGTTCTCCATCAAGATTTGGCCTTGGAAGTGGCGTAGTCCAAACAAGCTGTACGCCTAGATCCGAAATGACCTCCGAAGGTAGGCGGTCGACGACCTCGAGCCCGACAAGACGACACTATAAGCGACTCCGACTCATTATCCCCGAGCCAAGAAGAAGGGGCGACCTGAAACTACCAGTTCTTCTGAAAAGAGTCCCCATGAAGGCATAAGCGAAGAAGAAACAGTTCAGATGAAGATCAGTACGATCCCTTTGTACGACGGATTGCAAAGGCAGTGCTACCCAAGAAATTCAAAGCACCGTCATTTACCTTGTACGACGGTAAATCAGACCCACCGATCACTCCGCCATTACAAGCAAGCCATGACGCTACATGCAGATGACGAGGCTTTGATGTGCAAAATATTTCCAATAGTTTAGGACCACTAGCTGTCAGGTGGTATTAATAAACTGGAGTCAGCTTTGAGTTAAGCTTCACCAACTTCAAAAATCCTTTAGGGCAAGGTTTATCACTAATGAGGTCCAGCCAAAGCAAGCCGATTCCCTCTGGGCAATGCAGATTCAACCGGGGGAAACCCTTCGTGCCTATTCGGCGCGGTATTGGGAATGTTTCAATCTGGTAGACGATGCTTGCAATGACTCCATGCCCATCACCGCCTTCAAGATGGGGCTGCATCTCGACAGTGCCCTCCGCAGCTCTTTGACCAGATAGCCCTCCAAAATAGTTTGGTCGTGATGAAGAAAAGTTGAAGAATATTGTAAAGTGGGAAGATGATGCCTTGAGGGTTAAAGCCGGAAATGTGACCAACAAGACGGCTCCTGCCTGAAATTGCTCAGCTGTTAAATTCTGTAGCACCTTAGAGCCCTGAACTACGGCATCGGACGAAACGAGATAAGAGACGAGATTCTCGCCGATCAAGTGACCAATGCTCCCACCGAGCGAATGAACAACTGCAAATCGACAGCAGGCGCACACGGCGCGCCGACAAGAAATATACTGAGTTGTCAAAACCGATCAGCACGGTCATGTCCAAAATCCAACATCTTCCATTCTTCAAGTGGCCGTCAAAGATGGTGGGACCTTCGACACTCGAAAACGGGATAGGCGGTGCGAATATCACAAGGATCATGGCCGAAACTGAGAGTTGTTATGCATTGAAGGATCACCTGGAGGAATTGGTACCTGATGGTCGGCTACAACAGTACGTCCGAAAGGGCAACTCAACCAAAGCAATAGCCTTGAGACAGGATTTCCCTCCACTCGACGTAATCCACATGATATACAGCCTACCAATTTCATCCACGGTGCATACATTTCAGTCGAATCCCGACCCTCAAAATCAACTCATTCCAGCTAAACGGCCCCATGAAGCTGCAAGCATTTCTTTTGATGATTTAGATCTGGCCGGAGTAACACTTCCTCACATCGATCCCTTGGTAATTGAGTTACGCATAAACCAATTCACCGTTGAGCGCGTACTCATTGATCCGGGAAGCACATCAGAGGTTATGTATTACAAGACATTCACCAAACTCGGCTTCTCAGAATCGGGATCTCTCTCTCGGCTCCTTATCCATTATTCGGCTTCAAAGCCAATCCAAAATACCCATTGGGGAAAATCACACTACCAGTCTGAGCCGGCTCCCGAACAGTGAGATGTGGAATTTTTGGGCGTCAGGCTGCTATCGCCGTATAATCTCATCATAGGGCGATCCTGGTTGCATGTTATGCAAGCCGTGCCAAGCACCTTATCATCAGCTGCTATGCTTTCCCACAGGAACACGGCATTAAGCAAATCTGCGGTCTCAAAAATTGGCACAAGCATTGTTATCTCCTTGCTCAAAAGATGCCAAAGGAGTTGCAAGTGAACTCTATTGAGGTAATAGATCGTGAGAGCCTTGACGACGTTGGGCGGCTCCTAAATGAAAAGGCCACGGAAGACCTAGATCGAGTTGAAATCAACGGCAACCCAGACAGGTTCTTCATGGTCGGCGCCTCCCTCAATCAAGCCAACAAAACAGCAACTAATTTCCTTCCTGCTCGGCAACCTTGATGTATTTGTGTAGACTCCATATGAGATGCGGGGTCTAGATCCATTTGTTTCGCAACACCATTTAAATGTTGACCCTAAATTTAAGCCGATCATTCAGAAAAGTCGGTGATCAGCCGCAGAGCACACTACCGTAGTTGTTGAAGAGGTTAACTGGTTGCTTGACACCGGGGCAATCAAGGAAGTGACCTACCCTACATGGCTCTCTAATACTGTGGTTGTGAAGAAGAAGAATGGGACCTGGCGAGTCTGCGTTGATTTCACAGACCTAAAACAAAGACTGCCCCAAAGATTATTTTCCTCTCCGAAGGATAGACCAACTGGTAGATGCTACAGTACGTCATCAGCGCATGAGCTTCCTCCGATATTTACAGAGGCCTACCATCAAATTGCCTTGTATCCGGAAGACCAAGACAAGACTGCATTCCTTACCTCAAGAGGAACCTATTGCTACAAGGTTATGCCTTTTGGGCTGAAGAATGCAGGGGCAACTTACCAGAGACTAGTCACCACCATATTCAAAGAGCAACTCGGCCAAACTATGGAAGTAATACATTGACAGACATGGTGGCATCCAAATCACAAGGAAAAGAGCAGACATCATAG
>NW_021026563.1:730370-750983 GCF_004153795.1 Camellia sinensis | reverse complement strand
AATAAAATAAAATAAAATAAAAGTAGGAGTAGTGGAAATATATTATATATATATATATTTAAATAAAAGAAAAGTGGGAAAGAGCGTGGGTGCAAAAGTGTGAAAGAATGTGGGTGCACATGGTTTTGGGTTTATGATGCATTATTTGAATATATATATATATATATTGTTTGTTTTTGTTTGGGGAAGTGAATGTGTGAAACCGTGTGAATGGTTCACATGGGGCTGTCTCCCTTGTGTGATAAAATAATAAAAAGAAAGTTGGGTATGTTGTGTAGCTCCAAAAAGAGAGAGAGAGAGTCCAAGACCAAGAAAGGGAAGGGAAGCATACGGGACCAGGGAGGGCCAAGTGGAATAGCGCCTTGACCTACAGGGATGCCTGGAGGGCAACCTGGGACACCTAGACTTGCTCCTCAGCAGGTGTATGTTGGTCAAGGGACGCCGGGTCTGCTAGGTGCCAGAAGAGGTGGGAACCCCCAACAGAGGCAGCAACAGTTGGTGCATCGAGCATGAAAATGCTGGAAAAGTAACGGGCCACGACATGGACGCGGGCGAGCATGGCGTCGGCGAGACCGCGGACTAGGGGGGGTGGCGCCGGGGCCGGAGGTGGAGAGGCAGACGCTGGGGAGGCCGGAGTGAATCAGCCGCAGTGATGGGCGATGTCGCCGTTGGTGACGCTGGTTTTTGATGTGGCAGCGAGGTCGATCTCGTCGTTTGTGTCGGCGTCGCAGCCGGTGGGTGGTGGGGTGGAAATTAGGCCCCTGTCGCCGGCGGTGTCGGGAGCGACGTTTGGGACGAAGAAGTCGAGTATGGCTCCGGCAAGCGTGAGCTCTGGGAGCAACAAATCAACTTTTCTCTCTCTAGAAAAGCAACTCGAACTCTACCAGAAACTGCTGCATCGGCCGTGGCAGAGCTGGTGGTGCTGCAGCGGAGACCGGAGGCAGTGGAGGAGAGCTTCGCGGTGGTGCTCCTGTTGCTTGCAACGAGGGTGCGTGGGACGATGGCGAAGAGGGTGGCACCTGTGGGAAGAGAGAGAGAGAAAAGTTGATAAGTGGCGAGGATGGATGGTAAGGGCCTTGTGAGCTTAGTCTTTCGGTCTCTGATGGGTTTGGTTGGGGGGAGAGAAAGTGAAGATGAGGAGGAGTGTTTGGTTCCCTGGAAACGGCTCTGGTCTCCTGTCAGCCGTTGTCGACTTTCTTCTTTGACTTGTTGAAATGGGTATCGTGGATGCCATACAAGGGACCCTTGACTGATTTCTTTCAAATGAGGAGCAACGGGGTTTATAAGAAGATGCAGATTTGATCATGCAAATAGATGATGACATACTGTGGAAATCAACCACACCCATGAATCGGCTCTGCTTGGTCGCCGGTCGCCGGTCGCCGATGGTGGAGTGGCCGGTGGTGGAGCTGAAACCGGCGGAGCGGACACCACAGGAGGTGTGGCCGGAAATTGACCTCCAACGCCGGCGACGACAATGCAGATAAAGCTACAACATAGACGGACCTGCGATGGAATTTGTGGCAGCGGAGTGAAGGTATGTGTAGAGGTCCGGCGGGCGGCCAAGGCGAGACTGCCGCCCGCCGGGGGAGCAGAATGACTAGGTTGTTAACCTAGCTCTGATACCATGTTCAAGGTGAGTGTTAATATACATGTATTATTGATTGATTGTTGATTAATTTCTGTATATTACAATTCCTATATATAGAGGAGAAGATGGTAGTAGGTGTAGGTGGTAGTGGAGGTGGTAGGTGGAGTGAGTGGTAGTGGAGGTGGTAGGTGGGTGGTAGTTTACATTTTACAATTTACATTTTACATTAACATAAAGGATGTGAATGTCAAAGAGGGGAGCTCAGATGTGCGCTGCTAACTTTCAAGTCTATGGAACAAATGAAGGAATGGAAAGAAAGATTGAAGGAGTGGGTATACGAGTGGTGTATATCAATAGAGGAATGAGATAAGAGGAGAATGGTTAAAAGTGAAAGGTGTGTTTGGTTATTATGCTCTGGCATACCTTTTAATCTGTGGAACAGAAGAACTTTTAACGACATTGGGGGAGTTTGGGGGGAAGTAGTTCATCTTGATGAGGATATAAACAACCCAGTCTCTTTTCAATGGGGTAAAGTAAGGATAATCACAAAAAGCAGAGAGTTCATCAACAAAGTAGTAACACTTGAATGCAAAGGGAACTTCTATCCAGTTAGAGTGTGTGAAGAGATAGGCTTCCCAATAGAGATGTCCACAAGGTTAGGCAGTGCTTAGATTAAGGAGAATATGAATTCAAATTCTGACAGTAGGCAGGACATGTTATCCGGCACCATTGAAGGACAGAGGGAACCAGCAAAGGACGGTGAAGGTGGTGATGATGTGTCACTTAGTGCTGAAGTGGCAAGTAGGGTTAAGGACACATTGGAGGGAGGTAAATCTGAGCTGGAAAGAAGGAGAAGCATGGGGGTATCATCATCATTAAGGCCAATAGATGAAGGCTTGGAATTCTCAAAAGGTGGGGGCTCTGGTAATGTTGGAATGTTGAAGTTTGTGGAAAGCCCAAGAGAAAAGGTAGCTGGGAGCATTCAAAATATTGATGCCAATGTTTTCACACTAGGATTTATGAAAAGCTTGAGTGGGCTAGTAATGGAGAGGCCCAAGATTAATTTACAAGTAGTGTTGAAGGGAGTCCAAAGTGAAGCAAATCAGAGTAGGCCCAATGATGATTCCTGGTCAAATTTGAGTGATTATGTAGCCCAAACTCAGTTCAATCGAGTAGGCTCATCAGCAGCCCAGAATGATGGAGAAAGCAACTGTGTAAAGGATAAAAGAAGGGTTATCAGTAGAAAAAGGGGAAATAAGAGGAGAGATAGAGGAGTTTTGTTAAAAGATAAGTGACTGCCTTTACAGAGGGGAAGAGTGTTGCCGCAGAGTTTTAATAGAGGTGCTATTTTCAGAGCCACTGCTGCAGCTCTTTTAAACTCTTTATCAATTAATAGTGAGTCAAGTAGTAGAAGCAGAAGATTGATTAAGGAAGCTAAGGCAACAGTCCAGATGGGGCAGTCACTTGGCATAAACTTCGAAGGGAAAGAAGTTGAAGCTATAGAAAGAATTGTTCATATGGAAAGCAAGGATTTGGAAAAGATTGAAGGTAGGGGAATGGCTGTTGATGCCTAAATAGATGATGCAGGGGTGCAGGTGTAACATATGATTCCTTATAAAGATAATGACATGGAATGTAAGAGGTCTCAGAAGACTAGAAAAAAAGAGGAAGATAAAGGTAATGATAAAAGAGGGTGGAGTGGACATAGTCTTATTACAAGAAACCAAGAGAGGTAGCATGGAGGAAGAGTTCATTAAGTTGATGTGGCCATTTGAGAAGATGGAGTTCATGGGAGTAGATGCTAAAGGTACTGCAGGTGGTTTGCTATGCATTTGGAATTCGAATACATTCAGGCTTAAGGAGTGTTGCAGCTCAAGAAATTTTGTCCTACTTTCAGGAACTGCTGGTGTGGGTTTTGAATGCACTATAGTTAATATTTATGCCCCAAATGATGGAGTTAAAAGGAGGTTCTTATGGGATTCACTGGGTAGATTAAAAACACATTATTCTAATCCTTGTTGTTTGGGTGGAGACTTTAATGAAATTAGGTATATCAGTGAAAGAAAAGGATGCTCAAGAAGGGAGAGAGGTATAAATGATTTTAATGGTTTAATTGATCAGTTAAACCTAGTGGACCTGCCTATGATGGGTAGAAGTTTTACTTGGTGCAATGCTCAAGATAGGGATAGATGGAGTAGGATAGATAGGTTCCTCTTGGATAATAGGCGGTTTGAGGAATATTTATTTAAGCAATGGGGTCTTCCCAAAAGTATTTCTGATCATTGCCCAATACTGTTAAAGGAAGATGATAGAAATTGGGGTCCAAAACCTTTTAGATTTATTAATGCTTGGTTCCTTTATCCCAAGTTCAAAGTTGAGGTGAAGAAGTCCTGGGATGAAGCTATTGATACAAGATGGGCTGGCTTTAGATTAATGAGGAAGCTAGCTAATTGAAGGGCCAATCTCAAAAGATGGAATTCTGAGGTTTATGGAAATGTGGATGCTCAGTTAAAGAAGGCAGATGAGGAGCATCATGAACTTGATTTGGTAGCTGAGTCAAGGAACCTATCCGAATCAGAAATGATAAGAAGGAGGGAAGTTAGAAGTATAGTGTGGAATTTGAGTAGGAGAAAAGAGAGCTTATGGAACCAAAAATCTAGAATGGTGTGGGCTAAATGTGGTGATAAGAATACAAGGTTTTTTCACCTGATGGCAAGTTCTAGGCAAAGGAAAAATATGCTGGATTCGGTTGTGGAGGATGGGGTGAGGTTGGTGGAACCAGTTAGAATTAAATATGCAGTCCTTAATCATATTGAAAGAAGTTTTACGGAGGAGTGGTGTTCAAGGCCTAAACTTTCTGACTTATTCTCATCTATAGACTCTATGCAGAATGATAATCTGGTAGCAGCATTCACAGAGCAAGATATTCGGGCTGCTATTAAAGATTATGATAGTAATAAAGCTCCAAGGCCAGACGGGTTTAATATGGCCTGCATTCAAAAGTGCTGGAAGATAATGAAGAACGAGATTCTCCAATTCATGAATGAATTTCATGCGAATGGGAAGTTGGTCTGAGGTTTGAATAGTTCTTTTATCACTTTGATACCAAAGAAAGAGAACCCAAGTGGTCTAGGTGATTGCAGACCAATTAGCTTAGTTAACTCAACTTATAAAATTTTAGTAAAGTTTTGTCTTCAAGATTAAAGAAAGTTCTTCCATCTATTATTAGTGAAGTCCAGATAGCATTTTTGGGGGGGAAGGTTTATTCTAGATGGAGTATTAATTGCTAATGAAGCAGTGGATTGGTGGAAATCATCTAAAAAGAAAGGAATTATTCTGAAATTAGACTTTGAAAAGGCCTTTGATTCAGTAAATTATGAGTTTCTTCTTTCAATGACGAAGAATTTTGGCTTTGGGGAAAAATGAGTGACGTGGATCAAAACATGCATTTCTTCAGCTAGGATTTCTGTACTGGTTAATGGTTCTCCGTCTGCTGAATTTACTCCTCAAAAAGGGCTTAGGCAGGGCGACCCATTATCACCATTCTTGTTTTACATTGTTGCTGAAGGTTTGAATTTGCAGATTGAAAGGACAAAGGAGTTGGGTTATTTAAAAGGGGCAACTATAGGGCCTAAAGAGTTGAAGATCTCCCATTTGCAATTTGCAGATGATACTGTTATTTTTTATGAGGCTGATAGGGTGGAATTGGTCAATATAAAGAGAATCTTAAGGTGTTTTGAGTTAATGTCTGGGTTAAAAATCAATTTCCACAAGAGTGTGATGTGTGGGGTTGGCGTTAATGATGAGGCTATTAATGATTTTGTCTCAGTCCTGCACTGCCACAATCAAAAGCTTCCTATTACTTATCTGGGCATACCTCTTGGAGCAAACCCAAGCAGAAAGAGTACTTGGAAACCAGTGATTGAGAAAGTAAAGAAAAAATTGGCTTCATGGAAAGGAAAATGCTATCCTTTGCTGGCAGACTAACACTAACTAAAGCAGTTATATCCAGTTTACCATCCTATTTCCTATCAATTTTCAAAATACCTGTGGGTGTGGCTATGCAACTAGAGAGGATTCAGGCAGCATTTCTGTGGGGTGATTCTGCTACAAAGAAGAAACTTCACATGGTCAATTGGAGGGTAATATCAGCAAACATTGACCAAGGGGGTCTAGGGGTTAGAAATCTTGGAGAAGTCAATGACTGTCTTTTGCTTAAATGGTGGTGGAGGTTTGGGGTAGAGGACAAAGCTTTGTGGAAACAGATTGTGTGTGGTAAGTATGGTGTGGTTGGGGGAAATTGGGTCCCACTTAATATAACTAATGTTTCAGTGTCCAAGGTATGGAGTGATATCCTTCAACTTGTTAAAAAAAGACCTGCTTTGGTTGAATTTTATCTATCAAACCTCCAACTATCAGTAGGGAATATGGGTAGAATTCATTTTTGGGAGGATAAGTGGTTCAACAATGTATGCCTGAAGGAGGAGTTTCCTCGATTGTATAGCCTATCAAAGGAGAAAGATAGCACTGTTCAGCAGATTTACCAGAAGAGGGGACAATCTTATGAGTGGAATTTAATTTTTAGAAGACCATTGCTAGCATGGGAAGAAGATGAGGTATTAAGATTGCATGACTTACTCAGGGAAGCACCTTCTCTGTCTTTGGAGGCTGAGAACTCATGTAAGTGGGTGGCCAATCCAGAAGGATCATTCACAGTCGCAGCAGTATGGAATTAGTGGATGTATTCAAAAGGTCCAACACTCAGTGTTACTAAGGTACTATGGAAAAATCATGCACCACCCAAGGTAAAATTCTGTGGATGGTTGGCTTAGAGAGGTAGACTTAAAACTGCAGCTGTTTTAAAAAATCTGGGAGTGTTAAATGAGGAATCATGCATTGTGCCTGTTTTGTAAATCTGAGGAGGAGTCAGTGTAAGTTTTCTAAACACAACTGTATATTAGATTGAATTGATTGAACAAAGAATACATACATCATTTATATAGAGTACCACTAATTCCTAACCCTACATGGATACATCACTGAGATATATAGAAGTCTAATAGATATATGACACTTATTCCTAATCCTAGGAGAACACATATTCTCACATCCCCGCTCAAACTCAAGGTGTTTTAGCAAACAACACAGAGAGTTTGCTAAGAAGAAACTGAAACCGAGCAGTAGTGTGAGTCTTGGTAAAGAAGTCTGCAAGTTGCAAAGTTGAAGGGATGAAAGGAAGCGAGATAAAGGAAGACTGCAGATGTTGGCGAACAAAGTGACAATTAATCTCAATGTGTTTTGTTCGCTCATGGAAGACAGTATTGTGGGCAATCTGAACAGCATTGCGGTTGTCACAATAGAGAAAGGTCGGAGAAGACTGAGAGACACCAAAATCAGACAAAAGTCAACGAAGCCAAACAATCTCAGCAGTGGCATGAGCCATAGCACGATACTCAGCTTCGGCAGTAGAGCGGGCAACGATTGATTGTTTCTTACTTTTCCAAGAGATTAAGGAATCACCAAGAAACATACAGAAACCAGACGTAGACTTGCGATCAGTAACATTACCAGCCCAATCAGAGTCAGCATAGGCCACCAAGTCCAAAGAGGAAATAAAGGACAATAGTAAGCCTTAAAATATGGTACCCCTGAGGTAGCGAAGAATGCGAACCAAAGCAGCCCAATGGGTAGAGCAAGGAGCAGAAATGAACTGACTAACCACATGAATAGCATAAGCAAGATCAGGGTGAGTGACAGTCAGATAAACTAAACAACCCACAAGCTCGCGATATAAAGTAGGATCATCCAGAGGGACACCATCAGTAGAATTAAGTTTCACATTAAGCTCAATAGGCGTATCAGAAACCTTAGTATCGGTAAGACCAGCACGGTGAATGACTTCATTAGCATACTTAGCCTGAGACAGAAAATAGCCTTTTAGAGAAGAAGCAACCTCAATACCAAGAAAATACCGTAACGGACCCAGATCATTCATTTCAAAGGTGCAGAAAAGATGCGGCTTGACCTCAGAGATAGTAGAAGAATCAGAGCCAGTGATGATCATATCATCTACATAGAGTAAGAGAGCAACAAAACCAGCCGATGTATGTCTCAGAAATAAAGCAGAGTCAGAAGCAGAAGAATGAAACCCAAGCTCGGTAACAGCAGTCTGAAAGCGATCATACCAAGCACGAGGAGACTGCTTCAAACCATACAGAGCACGCCGAAGATGGCAAACTTGGCCAGAGGAATGGGAAAGACCAGGGGGAGGACGCATGTAGGCCTCCTCAGTGAAATAACCGTTAAGACAAGCATTCTTAACGTCCATCTGATAGAGAAGCCAATGTCAAACAGCAACAACAGAAATCAAGGTACGAACAGTAGTCATCTTGGTAACAGGTGCAAAGGTCTCCTCATAATCAATACCATACTCCTGTGAGAAACCCTTGGCAACCAAACGAGCTTTGTAGCGCTTGAGAGAATCATCAGAATAAGTCTTGACTTTATAGACCCATTTGCAACCAACGAGATTCTTGCCAGCAGGCAAAGGAACTAACTCCCAAGTGTTAGTCTTCTGTAAGGCAAACAACTCATCCTCCATAGCTTGAACCTAATTAGGATCCTGACAGGCCTCCGTGTAAGATTGTGGTTCTGAAAAAGAATGAATAACAGACAAAAAAGTATGATAGGAAGCAGAAAAACATATATTAGACCAACCCAACCTGTTTGGAGGACGACACTCACGAGTAGGATATCGGTGTGTAGCAGGATCAGAGTCATCAGAAGCAGAAGGAGCAGCAACAGGAGTAGAGACAACTGGTGGTGGGGGAGCCTGACGATGAGAATAGACTAACAACGGAGGGGGAGAAGAAGCTGAAGGAGGAGAAGGAGGCATAGGTGACGTAGACGGAGAAGTACGAATGGACTCAACAGGAACAGTGGAGATGTACTAATCAGACGGGACCTCAGAAGGAAAGGGGTCAATGTGAACCAAATCCTCTTTGGAAATTGGAGCAGTGAGAGGGGGAAGCTAAAAGTAAGACAGACGTTCGAGAAAGGCAACATGACGGGAGCACATAAAGGCGACAAGAGATAGGATCATAACAGCGGTAGCCTTTTTGAGTAAGACTGTAACCCAAAAAGACACAGAGGACAGACCGAGCACTAAGTTTGGTCCTATCTTTGCGGGGAAGAAGGACAAAACATGCAGACCCAAACACACGAAGAAGGGAGTAGTTAGGAATGTGGGAGAACAAAGCCTCATAAGGAGACCGACCAGAAAGAAGAGGAGTAGGCATGCGGTTGAGAAGAAAAGCAGCAGTAAGAGCTGCCTCTCCCCAGAATGGAGCCGGAACTGAGGCAGAGAGAAAAAGAGACCTAGCTGTCTCAAGGAGATGACGGTGTTTACGCTCGACTCAACCATTTTGGGCAGATGTATCTGTACAGGAAGTTTGATGAATGGTACCCAAATTGGCCAAATACTCACAAAACTCATTTTTAAAATATTCCCCACCTAAGTCAAACCGTAACACTTTAATAGTAGACCCAAACTGAGTAGTAATCATAGATTAAAAGGTACGATATATCTGATAGAAATCGAACTTATGAGTTATGAGATAAACCCAAGTGTAATGGGTGCAATCATTAACAAATGACACATAATATGCAGAACCCCCATTGGTGAGAACAGGAGAAGGACCCCAAACATCAGTATGAACTAAAGAAAACGGTGTAGCAGATATAGAAGTACTGTTACGGAAAGGCAAGGCTGTCATTTTGGCAAGTTTACACCCCCGACACTCGGTAAGTTGACTAGAAGAAACTTTACCCAATATACCTGACTGAGCTAAAGACCGTAAGCGATCAGCAGACAAATGACATAATCTGGAATGCCACAAATAGAAAGGACTGGACAGAGAATCTAACTGAAAAGAAGAAAAGGCAGTTAGAGAGGTAGTCATAGGCAGATGCAAGTTCTCCACCACATAAAGGTCTCCAACTCTAGGGCCAGTCCCAATCTGTTGCTTGAACATCCGATCCTGCACAGAACAGATAGAAGAATAAAAGATAACATCAAAACCAGAGGCATCAAGTGGACTAATAGATAATAAACTGAAAGATAACTGAGGAACATATAAGACAGACGGAATAGAGACTGTAGACATAGCAGACGGTAGGACACCCAACAGATATAACTGACATACCAGACCCATTAGTAGCATTAACAGTAATAGGAAAGGGAGGGGGAATACAATTTTGAAGTAAAGAGAGATGAGGAGTCATATGATGAGAGGCACCAGAGTCAAAAAGCCAGACAGACGAAGAAATACCTGAAGAAGACCCAAGCAAACCTGAATGAAGAGAGGAAACAACTGAAGCAGACGGGGATAGCTGGTAGGTAGACAGTATATGCTGAAGCTGGCTAATTTGAGCACTCAAGGAAGCCAAGTCAGGATCAAGAGCCGGAGCAGAGACAGTGTATGCAATCGGAGACTGAGAAGAACTTAGAGGTGGAGCTTGGAACTGTGTCGGAGACTGCTGAGAAGACGGAGCATGCATACGTCTCTTCTTAGGACACTGATACTTCCAATGTCCCATTTGATGGCAGAAGGCACACTCATTCGAAGCCAGAGACATCATAATAATAAATAAAAAACTGAGGGGTTTAAAATAGAGCAAAACAGGGGTTTAAATGTAATAAACCCAAAATATAACCAAAGTATAACCAGAGAACAAATTCATGAATAGCTTGAAGAAAAACCAGAGAAAGAAGATCAGCTATCGAAGTATAGTGACCATTTCGAACCGATGGGTCGACCAGATGGGTCACCCAAGACGACCAGCTATCGTCGGAGAAGAGAAGATCAACTATCGTCGGCGAGAGCAGACCTTCGTGTGAGGCATGAAAGAGGCAGAGACAAACGACCAGAGTCCTCTTGACTCAGATGAATTGCGACGAGGGTTTGTGCGACTTAGACGGGTTACGAAGATGGTTCACAACCTACACCCAGATCCCAGATATGTCGCGATGAAACAGACAAATCAAGAACCCAAAGAACCAGAGAGAGGAGAACCCGGTTCTTGAATCAGATGACCTTCGATGAACCAAATGGGTCTCGCGAGCCTAACAAAGCATAGGCTTGACTTGATGATAACTAGGGAGTTCGATCAAGTCTAGAAAACAGAGTTGAACTAGAAATCAGAACCAGAAAGGATTTTACGATGGCTGTTGGGGTTTGAAACCTAGCTCTGATACCATGTAAGTTTTCTAAACACAACTGTATATTAGATTGAATTGATTGAACAAAGAATACATACATCATTTATATAGAGTACCACTAATTCCTAACCCTACATGGATACATCACTGAGATATATAGAAGTCTAATAGATATAGGACACTTATTCCTAATCCTAGGAGAACACATATTCTCACAGTTAGTCCATCATCTCTTGTTGTTTTGCCCTTTTGCTTGGAAAGTTTGGACCGATATGATGCAATGGTGGGGTCTGGTATGGGTTTTACCTGGCTCAGCTGAGGACTATTGCTTTGGTGGTCAGGAGTCAAATTCAACCAGATTGTCCTTAGAATGTGGAGAGTGGTACCTTTAACAGTTATGTGGTCTTTATGGAAAGCTAGGAATGAATGTCTTTTTAGTGGCAAACCAGTTGAGTGGAATGAATTAATAAAGTTGGTGAAGGTAAGGGTAGCACTTTGGAGTAAAATGAATATAGAGGGGATGCTATACTCAGTGCAGCAGATGGTTACTAATCTGCATCAGATCAAGGATTGTGTTGGGAGGAGACGGTTGCTCCTGGGTTGATGTAATTTGGTTGTAATGGATGGGAGCCTTGCTGAACTCTGCTGCCTTCTGTGTTGGCTGGCTGTATGGTGATGAGTTGAGATTGAAATCTATGCAAATGACGCAGCACCAGATTGGGTTCGGCCCTGGTTCTTGGTTTTGTTCAGAATCTGTTGGGTGAAGTAGTGTATCAGAATTGGAGGTTGAATGCTATGGTTTAAGTCTGGTGCCTCGCAACAGATTAGTTGTTTTGTTTGGACACCTTCTTGCTGCAGAGAGATTATGTTCCCTTGCTGTGCTTTCTTGTTTTTTTTTTTCCTGGTTTTCCTAGGCTTCTTGCTCTCTGGTTGATGTTCTTGGCAGATTGGGTTAGATTTTCAGGGGGGGTTTTCTGATCTGTTCTGATCTGATCTGTTTTGTTCAATCTGTTGTGCAAGTGCTCTGCCTACTGTGGAGCTCTCTGGTGTGCCCTGCATCTGGTCTGACTTCTTGTTTGTCCAATTGGCTATTGGCCGCTGCTGCTGGGGCTGATTTTCTTGCCAGATTGGGGTTGTTTTTCTGGGGGGTTTTCTGACCTGTTCTAATCTGGTTGAGCTGATCTTGTTCTGTTCAATCTGGTTTATTTCCGTGACTAATGCTGGTCTTTTGCTCTTGAATGTCATCATCAGTGGGCCTGCATCAGAAGTTTGTGTAGGTGCATTGTTTATCACCACAGCTGCATCTCTTTTTTGAGGCTTGGTTGGGTGGAGTTCATGGTAAAAGGGTGAATGGTGTTTTAGTGTTTTTTTGGTGTGTTCATGCTTATGCTCAGGTCTGTGATGGTTGTGCTGGTGTAGCTTTGGTTTGGTCTATTTTTTATCGTTGGTTTCTCACCAACTCTGAGGGTGCTAGCAATTGATAAGATGGGCTTTTTGGTGCTAACATAGTTGGGATGATTTAACTCATTGTGATACTTTTGCACTCCCATTTCTTTATTGATGTAATTTGCTTTGTACTTTGCTCTTGTTTCGTGCATCAATAAAGTTTCTTTTTTGCCGATCAAAAAAAAAAAAAAACTATATTTTTTTCAAATTTCAAGAAAAGTGAATCTAATTTACACTTTATAAAAAATTTATAATTCCTAAATTATTTCTCAAATTACGAAGCAAATAAAATAAAAGATACAAGTACATTGTGAGAAGCTTTATTCATCGGGACAAAAATGTGAAAAACCACAATCAATTTTTATTTTCTTACCTACAATAGAAATTACAATCAATCAATCTTTTATTTTCATGATCCGTATGTAGTAGAAATCTTTCATATTAGAGGAGATTTTTTTATTATTATTATTTTTTATTTTTTATTTCTAGGGGAAGTTAGAGCATCTCCAATCTTTTATCAAAACTTTTTTTTTTATCAAACTTAAATCTAGTTTTTAACAAAAATTTTATTAAATGAGAAATGAATTAAATCTTTCATCAATTTTTCAATAACTTTTTTTTCCACTAAAGTTTGTTAAAATTATTGAAAGATGAAGGATTGGAGATCATTTTTTTTTTAAATGAGTTTTTTGGGATAAGTATTTAAAAAATATTTGATGACAAAATTGATTCTCACCATTGAAGTGAGTTATAACAAATCAAACTTTTGATATAAAAATTGCTTAACAAATTTGATGAAAAAAGAGGTGAGGGGGTTTTTTTTTTTTTCATTAAATTTGAGTAAAAAATTGATCAAAATCTTAATTTGATGTGGATACTCCAATAGTTTTCATTGAAGTGAGTTATAATAAATCAAACTTTTGATCTAAAAATTGCTTAACAAATTTGAGTAAAAATTTGTTCAAAATCTTAATTTGATATGGGATACTCCAATCGTTTTGGGAAATTCTATTTACATACTACTAATCCGTACACATCATTAACAAATTAAATTTATATTCCAATAATATCTTCAAATTAAAAGACCATTAAAGAAAATATGAGGGTGTGCTCTACTCATTCAAAGATTTAATATATAAAAACACAAAACACTTTTCACACACCATCATCGCCTCTAGGCATATAAACAACCAAAATAAATTGGTTTCGAAGGTAGCATTTGGTTTGATTTTAGAATCATGATTTGGATAAAAAAAATTCGAAACTCTTTTCAAAACTTGTAACCAAACTTATAACCAAACTATTAGAATAGTAGAGAGAGAGAGAGAGAGAAAGAGAGAGAGAATAATATGTATTATATTGAATGTATTAATCCTATATGTTAGGTTTTTACTCTTCGCAATCCCGTTTGACAAAACTCCTTTAAGTTGTAATTTTATTCGCTCTTTTATTTCAGTGAGGCTATGAGTATTTAGATGCGAATCCAACCCGAATTGTGCCTTGCAGAGAAGTTTCAGAAGTTAATTCTTTCATGTTTGCCACTTCACTGACTATGTTGGCCATTTGTGCGCTCGAGCAGAGAATTTTTGGTTCCAGAAGTTTGACCTGTCTGCAAAAGTATTGGAAGTTGGGATTTTACGCTCGAGCGAACTTTCCTACGCTCGAGCGAGATCCGCTCGAGCAGCCATTCCTGCGCTCGAGCAGAGATCGCCGATCAATTTTTATAAATATGTGGTTTCATTTGTTTTTAGGATTACGGCTTCCAGATCTTCTTCTTGGATATTAGGGTTTATATCTGGAGCATCTTTGCTAGTTTCTTTGATGTTTGTTTGAGTTTAAATCTGGTTTGAAAATTATACATCAATGGATTGTTTGTTTCGTTCAATACAAAAGAGTGTTGTTCTGCGGTGGATTTCGTGGAATTCGAGCCTGAAGTTTTTGTGGATTTCGGAGTGGCTCATAGGCGTGATTCAACATCGGTGTTATGGATTCAACGTTGTACAAGAAAATTCCGAGGTGAAGACGAGCTGGAAGAGGCACATAGGGGTCAGTTTGATTCGGGCGTGGATTTCTTAGATAATTGAAAGTACACTTGTGTAATTCCTTTATGTCTTTTTAGCAGATTGTTTTATGGCTTTTGTCGGTGGTTTTTTTTTTTTTTTTATCACAATTAGAGGCACTCCAATTGTGTTTTTTCCACGTTAAATCGCTGTGTTGATTTGTCTTTGATTGTTTGATTGGGATTGCTATTAACTGTTTAAAATTGATACATAATCACAAATCAATATCTAGGGGATTTCTAAATTTTTTAATTGGTATCAGAGTAGGTCGCTCTATTTAAAAAAAAAAAAATCTTGTAGAGCGAGATCTTGTTTGATTTCTGATAATGGATTCAATTCGTGAGGGAAATTCTATGGTTCGACCACCTCTACTTGACGAATCCAATTATTCATTTTGGAAAGCTTAGATGAGATCGTTTTTAAAATCTATTAATGAAAAAGTTTGGCAATCTGTCATGTATGGGTGGACCGAACCGACAATTACCGTTGATGGAGTAACCTTTCCCAAACCAATTGATAAGTGGGATACAATTGATTACCAAAATAGTAGCTGGAATAGTAAAGCTATCAATTCTCGCTTTTGCGCTGTCACACCTGAAGAGTTTAGTCGTATTTGCAATTGTAAAGTCACAAAAGAGGCTTGAGATATCTTACAAACTATTCATTAGGGCACTCTTTTGGTTAAATGCTTAAAACTTCAAAGGCTCACGTCTAGTTTCAAAAACCTTTCAATGAAAAATAGTGAGACCTTTGATGAATTTTATGCGAAGTTGAGTGACGTTGTAAATTCCAACTTCACTTTAGGTGAAAAAATACATGAATCTAAGGTTGTGGAAAAAATTTTGAGGTCCTTGCCCGATCAATTCCAACCAAAAGTTACGGCTATTGAGGAGGTTCAAGATGTTGACAACCTCAAGCTGGATCATTAAGTTGGAAATCTCCAAACTTATGAGACACATAGAAATTTCAAAAAGAAACAAAAAGATGATATTGCTTTGAGTAGTGCTCATACAGTTGGAAATGATTCTAATGAGGATTGTGAGATTGACTCCAAGATTACAGATGCTTTCATAAAACAATTTAAAAAATCTTTTCTGAAAAAGAATTGTAATCTTTTGGAGTCAACTCATAAATCCAAAGGCAAAGATAAATTCAAAATTAATTCTATAACCCAGAAAAAGAAAGGAAAGATACAAGGGAACTCTGAAAGAGTCCAATGCTATGAATGCCAAGGATTTGGCCACTTTGCTCAAGAATGCTCAACTTGTTTGAGGAAGAAGAATGCCTTCGCTATCACCTGGGATGATGAATCAGAAACTAATAAAGATGAAAGTGACGGTGAAGATCAAGGTGAAAAGAGACATGAACAATTTCTTACTTTCATTGAAGCTTCTGAAACTGAAGGACGAAGAGAGTATCCGAAGAGGCCAGTTGAGAATGACACTGATAATGAATCCTCAGGGAGTGATGATGAAGAGCTTCAGCAAGCTTATGAAAAAGTTGTATACAAAATCTCTTAACTTATCCAAATTGAATGACAAACTCACTATGAAACTCAAAGCATGTGAAAGTTAGAATGTCAAACTAAAGGAAGAGATTTCCGAGGCTAAGAATGATGACGTCAAGATATCTAATGATCGAGAAGTCCTTTGTGCAAAACTCTTAACTTGTGAGACAGAAAGGAATGAGCTACAGCAAATCTATGCAACATATGAAGAAAAGAGAGAAACTCTCGAGATATCTCAAGGTGCCTTAGAAGAGCTAATCATCAAGAAAGAGGAAGAGCTCAATTGTGCTATGGAAACCATTGGTCTTTGGAACAAAGGATCAAAAACTTTGGACAATATCATTGGGTCTCAACAAATTTGTTCTAACAAGAGTGGCATTGGCTTTGGTGGTAAGAAAGAGCAAAAACAGAGTGCATCCACATCTCATGATATAAGAACTCAAGGGCAGGGGGAGCACAAGATTCAACGAGAGGAAAGACTTCTTAATCTTCCTCGAGTTGGTAAGGTTAAAGAAAAGAAGGTACAGCCTGTACACCTTGTTTTTGTTTGTCATCATTGTGGTATGTATAGCCATATTCTCCCTTATTGTTATGAGTTACATGGGAGAGTGTCTCATAGAGATGGAAGAAATTCCAACATCTCATGGGGTATGAGCCACTTCATTGGTGGTAATGAGGTTAAGGGTCATATTAGACCTCGTTACTTTGATTTGCTTCAGACCAACCATGACCAAAGGTTATGTTTGTTTAGTCCTAAGAATAGGAAGTTGGACACCAAGTCGAGACGGGTTCCCAATGAAAAGGAAGGGAACCACAACGTCAAGACGCCAACCCAGAACCGCAATTCTCACAACTTTGTTTATACTAAAGCGGTTTGGGTGAGAAAAATTGACTTGTGTTAATTTGTTTATTCATTTTAGTTTTTAGGTTTCTGTGTGTTTTTTCTTTTTGAGTCATTTAATGTGTGCCTGTTCATTTTCTGTCTTGCTTTGTTTAAAAAACAAATGTGTGCCTGTTCATTTTCTGTCTTGCTTTGTTTAAAAAACAAATGTGTGCTTGTTCATTTTATGTCTTGCTTTATTTTAAGGAGAACAAAAAAATTGTTGAAACAAAAAAAAAAAAAAAAACAAATCCAAAAAGATTTTCTTAGTATGGTTTTGCAAGCTTAAAATTTTTGAGAAGTCCTTGGTACATATTGGAATTGATGAGAATATCCATTACATGTTAACATGTGTGTGCTTTTTGTGGTCATTACTCATTTTGGAGTGTGTATACTTCGATTAGTATGTCTTATTCTGCACATACTCTTAGATTAGAAAATATCGGAATCTTTCGCCTTTGTGATCAATTTTCTCTACGGACTTCTAGTAGTGTGTCTTTTGCTTTTCTAGAGGAATTACCTATACTAGCACATCATGGGTGATGTTGAGTCTCTTAACCACCTTCCATCTTTTTGCATCTTCACGGGTTTCTCCTCAATTCTTTTGCAATTAAGGCATGAGGAAAAGGCTACCTCAGAGTTACCAACCAGGCTATTCTTATTGTGTCCATGCTTCTCTGGTTCGGTTTCCATACTCTTGAGCATGTCAGCCGCCAATGAGCGTGCAAAAGAAAGAAAAAAAAAATGTGCAAAACAAAGAAAAAAGAAAAAAGTTTCATTAATTGAGGGGGAGCCTCTGCTTTTACTCACCAAATGCCTTTTGATTCCTAATGGTTTGACTTTTCATAGTTGTGCTTAGATTCCCTTGCCGGAGGTCCAGCTATCAGATCACTATTAGGATTTGAGTCTTGTGTTTGTCGAACTCCAAGAGTCACACACACACACACTTTTATCATGGGATCTATGCTTTTCACATAATGCATCACTTTGTTTTATGAGGAATCTCCTAGAGGCTGTGCACATTGTGTTTTCAAGTAATTGTGTTTCTTGGATAATCTTGTGTGTTTTAAGGTACAAATCTGAAATTCCTTGCTTGCTCCACCATATTATTTTTGTCATTTTTCTTCTTGTTCTATTTTCTGTGTTTGTGGTTGTTTTTAGTGAGGGGGAGTTTGGTTTATCTTGGATTGGTTTGGTAAGAGAGTTTGGCATTAGTTGGTTTGTGTGTTGCTATCCACTGCTTGTTTATTGCTTACTTCTCGCAGGTTATTAATTTTTCCATCATTTTGTCCCTGCTTGTGTGGTTTTTGATATTGCTTTCGTTGTTTGCGCTTCCTTTGTCAATTTATGACAAAAATGGGGAGAAATGTTGTCGGGTGCATGTGTCTTAGGATTTCATGTATTCATGCCATGTGTCGGGTGCATGTGTCTTAGTTTTCATCTTTTCATGCTACATGTTCTTAAAATCTCCAATTTATATCTATTCATATTTCCATCTCATGCTTCAAGATAATCTTGTCATATGTCTATTGCTTTTTCATATACTCTTGTGGCATTAATAGTTGTTTTGGAGATTGTGGCACTAATAGCTATTTTGCAAATCATGACCTTGAGAAAGAAGTTTGCTTTTGTTGGCTGTAATGGGTTGGGGTGATTAGGACTTTATTTGTTAGGTGTGTTTTGTCAAGGCATTGCCAAAGGGGGAGATTGCTAGGTTTTTATTCTTGGCAATCCCGTTTGACAAAACTCCTTTCAGTTGTAATTTTATTCGCTCTTTTATTTCAGTGAGGTTATGAGCATTTAGATACGAATCCAACTCGAATTGTGCCTTGCAGAGAAGTTTCAGAAGTTAATTCTTTCATATTTGCCACTTCGCTGACTATGTCGGCTGAGAAAGAATATATATTGTTTTGAATGTATTAATCCTATACAATAGAAGGCTTGCATATATAGACTGAGAAAGAATGTCCTACTAGAAATCTAATTATGAGAAAGAGTATCCTACAAAAAACCTAATTATGGTTATTCCTACATATATCTAGGAAATCAATACTTAATATACCTAGGAATACCACATATATATTGGCCCTGTTTGGTAGGGCTTATTTCCGGCTTATTTTAGTTTTTATCTTAATTTAAGCTATTTTGATGTGTTTGGTTCAGCTTAACAATACAGCTTATAACTTTTTGTAAGTAAAAAATCAACTTATTCTTTGAGTGGAGGAGGAGAAGCTTAATTTATAACTCAAAAATCAGCTTATGTTCACAGCTATAAGCTATAAGCTGTTAGGCTATAAGTTATAATCACTTTTCCACAACTCTACTAAACGGGGCCATTAACACAAATAAAGTTTTCAAAACTCAATTCAAAAACTCTATTCAAAACTCATAACAGAACTTTTTCAAAACTGTAATTTTTTTTTATATATAAAAAAAATCAAAAAAAAATATTTTTTATTTTGTTCAAAAAGTATTTTTTAATTCTATTTTTGAAGAATTTTTTTTTTTAATTTTTCAAAAAAAAAATATTTTGTTATTTTTTTAAGTATTGGCCAAATAATTTGTTATGATTTAGATATATATGGGCGATCTAAAATTTTTTAAAATTTTAAAAAAATTAAAATATTTTTAAATATTTAAAAATTATTTTAGAAAATAAAGGGTAATGCACCAATGAATCCCAAATAGTAATCTTATGAACTATTTGGTCCTCTATTCTTTCTTATAGATTCAAAAGTCCCATTTCATTGTAAATTACATAAAGGAGTAAGCTTAAAACGCATGGGTTATGTGTTAAGGGACAAATGTAAATTTCTCATGATGTTGAAATTACAACTGTGAGTTTATCAAAACCATGCCAATTCGTACTATAGACTTTTATGCTCCTTCCTTCTTGATGGACGAATTCCACGCTACAAACATGGGAAGATTTCTCAATTCACTGTCAAAATGTTCAATTCACTACTGGAAACGTTGCATTCACAAATGGAAATGATGGATTTCCACTTCTAGTTGCCAAATTCACATCGAATTTGTGGAGCAAAAACCCTACATTGTTGAAACCCTGTAGTTCGCAGCCCCATTCACTACAACAATTTACACTTTTGGCGACCAAATTTAGTCGGCAAAAGTTAACTTTTTGGCAACTAAAAAATGTATTAGTCGGTGTTTGTTTAGGCTGTAACACCCTCAAAATAAACCCATAATAGCCATGACATTAACATGCATTTATAAAAGAAAACGAATCATTTGAGTTAGTCATCAGAGTATTCTTATTGAAAGACATTACTTGTCACATCCTGCAACATCAAAATAAATGCCCTAAGGGCTTACATCTTTCCAAGCTAACACTTGGACACAAAAAGGATGAGTACTAACTCATTTACAAGTTAAGCCCTAGGCTTGAATGTTTACATGAAATCCCAAAAATTACAAAATAAAACATATAACTAAAGACAAGTCTTCAAAATCCCAAACATCAAATCCTTCCAGGCTAAGTCCGTGGAGGTAGCTTATCACCTGAACCTGAAAATGATGTTCCCATAAAGGGTGAGCCACAGCCCAATAGAAAAATACTAAACCAAATATAAGCATTGAATAAAGCTATAGCATTCAATAGATGGTTAAAGCCGGCACAAGATCCTGTGTGGTAACAGCATACACGCGCCCAGATGACCTCTGATCAACCTGCTCACCCCTAGGAGCATAAGATTGCTGCACCGACTGAGACGATGAAGTCCCCTGATTGGCCCTCGAGGCCTGACCCGACTGAGCTGGCTGTTGACTCTGAATCTGCCTCAAACCAGATGCACCAGGTGTGCCACCCAACTGCGGGCAATACCTCTTCATATGCCCTGGCTGACCACACTGATAACACGAGAGTGGCTGGCCTCTACCCTGACTCTGGCT
>NW_021026563.1:689234-730270 GCF_004153795.1 Camellia sinensis | reverse complement strand
TCCATTCAAATCCTCTGGCACAACTAGCTCAAAATAGTAGTAAGCACGGAAACATGATAGCCGCAGCTGTTTCATTCAGATTCCCTGGTTGCAACTAGCTCCACGACAGAGACAGACTCAAAAGAAAGCAAAAGGGTAATTACAAAACAAAAGGGTGTTCAAGGAAACAACCCGAAATCACCTGACATTCTATACAATGGGACTGACTCGACACGACAAGACTGACCCTTAAACAAAAAGACTGACTCAAAACAAAGAGACAGACTCAAAACAAGGCCACCGAACTGACACAACACCTAAGTTAGAAACCACAAAAATTGGCATTCATAGGTGCGTGAAGAAAGCCGCTCGGCGTCGATTGCACCCTTCCCAGAAGTTTTGCAGGCGCTGCACCCGCTCGAGCGTCAAACTCCCCGCTCGAGCGGAGGAGCAAAAACAAGGGATCACGCTCGAGCGTAAAAACTACCGCTCGAGCGGAAGAACTGCAGAGCAAAATACTGGGAGATGGAAAATCACGCTCGAGCGTCAAAATTTCCCGCTCGAGCGGAGAAGCAACAACGAAGGGACCGCTCGAGCGTTAAAACTTCCGCTCGAGCGTGAAGGCCAAAATCTGGGCATCACCTATTGGCATCCAAAATCAACCAACCTGTAACAGACCCGCCCAACGCAACCTATACTTCAAATACAAAGAGATTAAAGGACAACAACAACCAATAAGTAATGACAGGATCCACAGAACGTAAGTCCGGATACAATAATTTAAAGAGAAAAGACCGGGGTCGCTATATAGGCTTTAGCTACTAAATTTTTTTAGTCGAGATATATTACTTATGGGCGATTAAAAAAAAAATTAGTAGCTGGATATGCCACCTTTTGGTGACTAAAAAAATATTAGTCGGTGTAAGTCGAGATTTTAGGCTACTAAATAAGGTTTTAGTCGACGTATATTAATTATTGCCTACAAAAAAAGTTTAGTCGCCAAATAAACAACCATATTTTTACGTTACTCTTTGACTACCAAAAAATTAGTCAGCAAATGTCCACTTTTGGTGACAAAAACATATTTAGTCATGGTTTACTCAATTTTTTCCGACAAAGAAAAAAAAATAAAAAGTAAAAAATTGGTCTCTAGAATATAATTTTTGGCGACTAATATTTTAGTAATTAAAAATGAAGAGTTGGCTACAAAATATGTAGTCATTATATATTAGTTTTTGGCCACAAGTAGCTAGTTTAATCGCTAAAGGTATAATTCATTTTAGAGGAAAATGAATTTATTAATATTGGCGTCTTGTTCTATGTTTAGACATCCGATTCTTCTCTTTCTCACACACAGATTCTCCCTGAGCACCAAACCACACCCCACCTCACCTCAGTGCAGACCACCATCTCTCGCCACTGCCGCAAATCACCATCGGCACTCTGCATCCTCATAGGTTCTCTGTGTGTGTGTGTGTGTGTCCCCCTTTCTCTATTTCCCCCTTTCTGAATCTTGCTCTTGGGTTTTCATGATTTCTTTAGTTTAATTTCATGTTGATTTCGAAAAATGGGTTCGGTTGAAGTGGTTTGATTTCTAAAGTTTTATGGGTTTGATGTCCTAAATGGGTTTGATTTTAGTGGTTTGATACATTTTCCCCTTTTCTTCCTGTCTCTCTCATTAGTTTCAAAGCCCTAACCCATTGTAGGGATTTTAGATTTTATATGTTTTTTAGATGCTCATGGTTTCATGGTTCAACATTTCCTCCACTGAAAACTTTGAAGCTAGCTTGATTATCAGGAAAAGAAATATTTTATTTATAGGCTAGGGGTTTGAATCGAATTTCTTCGCAGAACCATTAACTGGGAATGTGTTTGCATGTATATTGAATGCTTTTAGCTTAGGGATTTTTGAGTCTCTACAATTTGTATGATTTTTTTATCACTTTATTGGTTTCTTCTTTGGTTTTGCTATGCCTTTTTTTTTTTGGGTTCAATTTTTATTTTTTTATTGTTTGTTTGTTTTGTCTGTTATGTGAGATATGTCAAAAGTCTAGTATTTCTGCTTGTTTATTGATTGGAGTTAGTAGAGGACATTCTCTTGGACTTTTGAGGCCTAAATAGTGTTCTACCTCAAAGATATCTGACCAAATATGTATTTTTCCTTTTCTTGAAAAAATAACTAGAAAACAGGTAAATGGACCTGCGGCTGTTATTTGTGTTGTAGCTTCCTAGATTGCTAATCTTGGTGAAAGTGTGATAGGTGCTTCGCTCCAAGAGAAAAGGATTCCGATGGGTAGGTGACCAACACAAATTATTATTTCAATTCTTTATTTTTTGCCGGGTATCCATCTTTTTTAGTATGATTGAGAAGTGAAGTTAGTTCTTTATGCCATGTGGTATGGTATAACACTGGGAAGATTGTTGTTTAGCAACTTAACTCTCTCCCTCTCTCTCTCTCTCTCTCTCTACTGTTGTTCTATTTGGGATTTTAATTCACCACTGTTGACAGCTATTGTTGGTTTGATTTTGCATCTGAACAATGATGTTGTTAATGTCATCAACATATCTATCAGAAGTATTTTACAAGATCACCCATTTAGTTTTACATCATCTCGCAAGGAAAGGTGCATGGTTTAGGCCCATCTTTGCTTACAGAATCTGTGAATATTGACTGAAAACAGAAAAACAATACATGACTGTGAAACTCTTAACCGTTTTTGGGTACCCAAAATTTTTTAATGCATCAAAGGTTTGATCCATTTGCGTTGTATCTTTGTTCCCATCATAGTTAATTACATCTAAGGAAACATCCAAGGAAAAAAAAAAAAAAAAAAAACATTGGGTCTAATTTTGTGCCTAAATATCAATACTCTTATATTGAATTTTATTCAAAATGTTTTCTTCTCAGTCTATACATAGGGACAAGCAGTGACACTCTTCAAGATGGACAAAATGTATCAACTAGTTTATGATGGGGATGTTGAAGTCCCTAGAACAACCACGAATAGTACCACTGGGTAATAATTCATTTCTTTTTGTTCAAAAGTGTATAGATTTAATTGATAGTTTGAACCATTTGAATTTGAGTTGTTGAATTTTTCCAGACAATGCCTTGATGGTACTCTCTCACCGGAGCTTGTGAAAGGAAAAATTGTTTTGTGTCTAAGAGGGTATTCATATAATGTTCAGAATGGCTTAGAGGTCAAAAGAGTCTAAGGAATTGGGTTCATTCTACAGAACCCTGTGCATGGCATTGGAATATTAGGGTTGGTTTGGGGTGTCTAAAAAAAGTGCACTTTTTGTCTTTTTACGAAAAGATGTGTAGAAAAATAGAGAGGTGATGTGATGGAAAAAAGATAAAAAGATTGATTATATAGTTCATGCCAAACCAACCCTTAGTTGATGCTCATGTACTTCCAGGAGCAATAGTATGTTTTAATGATTCAACCACAATTCTCAACTACATACGAACTTCTAAGAATCCAATGGCAACATTGGTCCCACCAAAAACTATTTTGAACAGTAAACCAGCGCCTTTCATGGCATCCTTCTCTTCAATGGGTCCAAATGGCCTTGAACCCAATAATCTCAAGGTAAGAAGTATATATACTCATTGGTATAAAATTATACGTTTAGATGTCCATAATGAATACCAGAACGTGGCACATGTTGTTTCTAGTTATAAATCACAATAACAATCTAAAAAAATTATTTGGAAAAAAAAAAAAAGTGCACGGATTGTAGTGTTGGCAATACTATATTTAGTGGAGTGTGTACTCCATCCAGGACAATGTGCATCATTCTTTTCAATGGAAGTTTTATATCTTTGTTCATTACTGAGGAGTCCTCAAGTATTGGACATGCAACTGCAATATCATTATATATGAACAACAAGAATAGAAAAGGTTTCAATTTTAGAGTCTCTTTGGCACAATAAAACAATTTATTAGTTGCTTTTATGCCTTCATACTTGTGAATGGTTTCATGAACTTTAGATTAATGGCTATCTTGGCAACCAGACATTACTGCGCCAGGACTGAATATCTTAGCAGCATGGAGTGAGGCATCCTCTCCCACAAAGTTGCCTGATGTTCATCGAGTTGTCAAATATAACATCGACTCTAGAACTTCCATGTCTTGCCCTCATGTGGTTGGTGTAGCGGCACTCATCAAAGCCATACACCTTGATTGAAGCAGTGCTATGATAAGATCTGCCCTCATAACAACTGGTACACTTGCATGTTTTAACTTATTACACGTTCTCCATTTTCTAGCTTTCAAGACATCTTTCATGTCCTAATTTTTATAGTTTTTTCTTCTTCTTTGGCAAAGCCAGGCTAAATAATAACCAAATGACACTTCTCTTTCTCTCTATTAACCAAATGACACTTCTTTTTCTCTCTATGTTCATTATGGACAAAGCAGGCCAAAGGATGCAATATTCTATCTTAGAGTGATGTTCTACTAACCACCTATGGAGTTTCATCTTCAGAATTTTCAACAGAGGTATCCTGAAGGGTTCTTGTTTGAATTGAATAATGAAAGTAATATGATGGATGTATAATGTTGTTGTTTCAATTTTCAGAGCAATTGTATAGTTCTATGTTAAATCTCCCAATCATCACTCAATCTCACTTGGATTTTGAGTAAAAGCTTCATTTGATATGAACTCCAATGGCAAAAACCAATTTTCTTTTCAAAAATTCTCATCTTATCACAAGAATGACAGTTCGCTAAATGATAAACTTCAAATGAAGCAAATATAGCTTTTAAATCGAACATTTGAGTCAAGATTTAAGGGGTGTAATCTAGGTTATAGCATCCAAGTAAATTGAGAACTAAGATACCAAAGGTAAAAAAAGATTAAATAAATGAAAAAAAAAACAAGAAAGCAAGATTACTAATGTAGTTCATAAGGTGCTCTAGGAAAAAATATTATTTTAGTTGTAGTTGTCAAAAAGTATTGGTTCGATACCATATTGAATTAAGTCGGAACAATTAAAGTACAAATGAACTTGCAAGTTACAAATCTATGGATTTTATGATTTTGAGTACCTGTTTGTATCTCGTGGAGAATACTTTGTGGATAACGTTTTGGTGTAATGGATTGAAGCAATACAAATACTAGCATCAAATGTATAACTATATATTGGATGGAATATACAATTTTGAAAGCAATAGAAATACAATAGCCTGAGGTGAACCTTTAATCACATGAATTTGCAAATTAACAAACAACTACTAGTAATGCAACACGTAAAATAGGTAATGAAGAAATCCAAGTCTAAAACGCCTAAAATTTAATCGAAAAAGGGCGTTGAGGGGGTGGAAATGCAAAATAGTCCCAGAACCACTGTGCGGATGTCACGTCCAGCTTCCCCGTAACAAATAGGACCTATGACAATAGAAGGAATGTAATTAGCACACGTAGGTTGGGAGTTAGAGCCGAAAATGCATTAAACTTAACTGAAAAAGGGCGTTAAGGGGGCGAAAATGCGAAAGAGCCCCCAAACCACCGTACGGATGTCACAGACATCTTCCCCATGACAAATAGGACCTATGACAATAGGTAGAATGTAATTAGCACGCGTAGGTTGGGAGTTAGAGCCAAAAATGCATTAAACTTAACCGAAAAAGGGCGTTAAGGGGGTGAAAATGCGAAATAAACCTTGAAACCATCGTATGGATGTCACAATCAGCTTTCTCATGACAAATAGGACCTGTGACAAGAGATGAAATGTAATTAGCACGCGTAGGTTGAGAGTTAGAGCCGAAAACGCATTAAACTTAACGGAAAAGGGCGTTAAGGGTGCGAAAAAGTGAAACAGTCCCAGAACCACCATATAGATGTCACGACCAACTTTCCCATGACATATAGGACCTGCGACAACAGTCGAAATGTCATTAGCACGCGTAAATTGGGAGTTAGAGTCGAAAACACCTAAAATTTAACCAAAAAATGGTGTTAAGGGGTTGAAAATGCAAACAGCCCCAAAACCACCATAGGAGTGTCATGGCCAACTTTCTTGTGGCAAATAGGACTTGTGACAATAGATGAAATGTAATTAGCATGCATAGGTTGGGAGTTACTACCAAAAACGCTATAAACTTATTCGAAAAGGGGAGAGTTTGACATCCAATAAATGTTCAACATTTTGATTGTAAATGATGCCATTGTTTCATCATATGCGGTGGTCATTTGGGTGGTAAATGTATTAAGAAAGCATGATATGGTTATGGAGATAACCCCATAGATTACTCATTTACTTTACTTTGACTAGGAAAATAGGAATGAAGAAGAGTTAAAATAAATTTATAACCAAAACATTCTAGCAATAAGCATTTATTTTATGAAGAGGTATGCTCCTAAAAATTTTATTTTTTGTAAATTGAAATCAAGTTTGAAATAATTCTTTCATGATACATACATATGATTGTATTTCGAAAAAAGGCTTTTATAGATTGTTCTATCTTAAATGCATGTTTTTACAATCTTTTTCCTATGTTTGAATCAATTGATATTTTGTAATGCATGTAATTTTTTTTTTTTAATTTTTGTAGATGGCTTTTGGCGTGGACTTATGGATAGTCTATATTTTTGTTTATGGAGGACACTTGACACTTTTGTATAATCCTGCTAATTATGTCGTCCTATGCTTTTGTGTAGTTTAGTATTACTGATACATATAACTTTTTTAATCCAAGTGATAGTTGCTAGCGTGACACATAGATCACATTTTGTCATGGTACAGATTACGATGGTAATTTGTACCACGCCAAGTGGCCATATCGTGTGGTAGTAAATATATTTTTTAGATATAGAGGGTTGGATTTTTGTATGGAAATATAATTTTAGTTTGGACAATAGTTGGTTTGTATGGAATATATACATTTAAAGTAATTCATTTTTTGATGGTTGGAAGTAATATGGATTGTGGAATGATTGATAATTTTACATTGTGGAATGATTGATAAAATATGTATTGTTTTGTTTATACACATACTATAGGTGCACGGAATACAGACAGGTTGTGGAGAAATTAGAATTTTGCGATAAAACGTAAGAGCATTTTTTTGGCGACTAAACAATTTGTAGTAAAAAAGGAAGTACATATTTGAATGACTAAAATGTTAGTAGCTAAAACTAAATAAAAAATTTTGAAAACAATTATGGCGACTACAAAGCTTAGTGCCAACAAAAAGTAGACATTAGGTGACTAAAACTTAAAAAATAATCAGACATTTGCCGACTACAAGTTTAGTAGCAAAAAATGTGAGACCTTTGCCGACTAATATATTTAAGGTAGAACACAAAATATTTGCCTATTAAAAGCTTAGTAACCAAAAAAGTCAAACTTTTAGTGACTAAAAAATTAGTAGCCAAAAAGAAAACCAAATTTTAGGTGACTAAAACCTTAGTAGCCAAAAACAATCCGACATTTGGCGACTAAAATATTTTGTAGTCAAAAATTTTTTGATGAACAACACTTTTGCCGACTACAAGTCTAGTAGTGAAAAATGTGAGATTTTAGGCAACTAAACTTTTAGTAGCTAAAACACAATCACAGATTAGGTGACTAATATATTTAGTACCTAAAAAAATAATAGGAGGAATCGAAAAAATCTTGGCTACTAAATCTTTAGTAGCTAGATATAAGTAATATTTTTCGGGAAAAAATATTTTTAGTCGCTGAGAAAGTGATATTTCATTTTTTTTCAATACTTTTGGCAACTAAAAAATTAGTCGGCGTTTCAGTACATTTGGCAACTAAAATAATTTTAGTCACCAATTACCTTTCCCGACAATCCTTCAGCGACTACTCTTGCGACCAAAAAATTTAGTCGCTAAAAATTTTTGACGATTAAAAATTTAATAGCCAAAAGTGTAAATTCTTGTGGTGATTTATTCCATTGATTCAGACATTATAAAACAAATCTTCAGACGTTAATGGAAACTTGAGATTTGGGTCCATCTACGCCAATTGTGTAAAGTGAGAGCTTGGGGATACAAACACTGCATGGGTGAAACGTGGGATTGGGTAGACGTAGAATTGAAGATCACCCCATTGTATTTAATTTATTAAATGGATTAACTTTCCCTGGGATTTTTTTGGTAAATTTTCTTAAAATGAAATATTTAAAATAAAAATTATATATTTAAAACAATTTTTTTTTTAAAAACTTAAAAATATTTTTAAAAAATACAACACACAAATGTAGTAAATACAACACACATTAAAAAAATATATTTACAATATAAAATATTTACCCTAAAAAATAAAATTAAGAAAATTTTTAAATATTAAAAAAAAAATCCAAAACAATTTCAAAATACAAGCCTAAACTCAAAACTCTTTTTAAAATTCATAACCAAATAATTTTTATTTTTTTTTTTCAAAAACTCATTTCAAAAATTTATCTTTCGAAACACAACTCCACACTCAAAATTCAATTAAAAAACTAAACCAAACAGAGAGAGTTGTGATGTCCCGAATCTCTTTAAAACCAGTTAACAAATTTTGATTCAAAATTCCTATTCCATATTGGAATTTGTATTACTTTTGAACCTTATGAATCATGTGTTGTGACCTACTCTTCTCTTTATGATTATTCGTTCATGTCCAAAAGTGTATTCCGAAACGTTGACTTGGGGCTTTGGGTGTTGGAACGAGTCTGGGAACGATGGGAGTACTTTAAAGTCATTTTTTTTAGCCTTACTTGAAAATTGAGTCCACTTAAGCGATCCTTTGGTCGCTGGAGCAGTAAACCTATCCATCCAGTTCTTTGTTCTAAAGTTTGAAATATTGGGAGTGTGATTTCACTGCTCGAGTGAAGGTTTTACTGCTCGAGCAATCTATTTGCAGAGGAGAAAGATTCTGAGAGTTTGAATTTACCGCTTGAGTGTAGAATCTATTGCTCGAGTGGTCTGTCTAGAGTTAGGTTCGAAAAGTGTGTTCAATCACTTAGGTGCCGTTTGGTAACACTTATGTTTTCAGTTTTCTGTTTATATTTACGAAAATTTTAAAAACTCAAATAAAAACTTGTTTGGTAAATTTTTAATTTATAAATTAGTGGTCTCAGTTTATAAATTTGACCAAAAAATGTAAACTCAAAAATGTGTTTCCGTTTTGAGTTTTGAGTTTTGAGTTTTTTTTTTTTTTACCACCCAACACTAGCCACCACCCCCCCCCATTTTCCACCACCGTCTTCCGCCACCACCACCCACCACCTGCCACCACCACTCACCACCCACCTGCCACCACCACTCACCACCCATCACCACCACGACCACCCACCGCCCCACCCACCCCTCACCCACCACCACCACCACCACCACCCCACCACTTACCTGCCATCCACCCGCCACCACCCACTACCCGACCACTAACCATCCACCACCCGCCACCACCACTCACCAGCCACCTGCTACACCATCCACCATCCGCCGCCACCAGCCACTACCACCACTAGCCACCAGCCACCATGCTACCACCCGCCACCCACCACCCACCACCTACCTGCCACCACCACCCGCCACTCACTTGCCACCACCACCACCACCCACTCGCTACCACCCACCACCACCACCCACCCACCCACCCGCCATCCCGCCAACCACCTGCCAACCACCAACCCACCACTGCCCACCACCACCACCACCACCCACTCGCTCCACCCACCACTCGCACACACCACCACCATTACCATCCACTCGCTACCACCAGCCACCCGCCACCATCACCTACACACCCCACCATCACCACCCACCGCCTACCCACCACCACCACACCCACCTCGCCACACCCTCCATCCGCCACCCACCTGCCACCACCACCACCCACCACCCGCCACCGTCACCCACCTACCCGCCACCACCCACCACCACCAGGTACCCACCACCCACCGTTACCACTTTCCACCACCCGCCACCGCCACCACCACCACCCACTCGCTACCACCGGCCACCGCCACCGTCACCCACGCACTCGCCACCACCCACCACCACCCGCTACCCACCACCCACTGCCACCACTTTCCACCACCGTCTTCCGCCGCCACTTGCCACCACTTGCCATTTCTCACTCTTTTTTATATTTTTAATTTTTTTTAAAAATTTTGTCAATTACCAAATGCGTTTGTAGTTTATATTTTTTTAAAAATAAACAAAAACCAGTTTATAAAATTTTTGTAAATATGAAATGAAAACGTAAACGTTACCAAACAGACCCTTAAAATCTGAAGTAAATAACCTTCCCTTTTCACTTTTCTTTCTTCTCCCTCTCTCTCTCTCTCTCTCTCTCTCTCTACACTTCACTCTACTCTCTTTTTTCTTATCTTTCTCTAGAATACACCCACCAACCCTATTAAATTCTTGATCTCTTCAAATCCATTAGAGGTTTGACCCTAGTGCTTTCATAAAGTTTGGAGAGCACATCAAGGGCTACGACGTGCGGTAGAGATCAGATTTTGATACCGTTGATTTTAGGGTTTTTTTCTAATCTTTCTCTTCAACCTTGATGTAGGGAGTTTTTTCGAATTATATATATATATATATGATTTTGGCATGTCTTAGCCTATTTCTTTGATGAAATCAATGTGTTATGAGTGAGGGTTTGAGTTGTGTTTTGATTGTGCTTCAATAAGGATATTTTCTCATCTCTCTTATAAAATTAATTTGATTTATGAAATGTGTGACTCTTGCAAATCCATTGATGTTAATAACTTTTGTAAATGAGAAAATTTATTTTGAAAGGAAACCCCTAGATTTTTGGAATTTGGAGATTTTTTTTTTTTAAAAAAAAGAAAAGAAAAGAAAGAATACTCATGAGATCATGAGATTTTTTATTAAGAAAGATGAGGAAAAGCATATGTTTATATATTGTTGAACCATCTATAAAATGGATGGATTTTGTTTGTAAGTTTTTGAAAATGATAACTTGTATATCCAACTTGTGTAAAATTACAAAGTATTCAACAGTTTGAATAACCCTAAACTATGGTTGAACAAGGAATGATTGAAAAAGGAAATACGCATGTATACCTAATTTACGCCTAATTCCTAATATACACAATCATGCCATATATACACAAGTATGCCACATATTTATATATTCTCACACCTCCGCTCAAACTCAAGGTGTTTTAGTAGAAAACACTGAGAGTTTGCTAATAAGAAATTAAAATCGAGTAGTAGTGTGAGTCTTGGTGAAGAAGGCTGCAAGTGTAGACACCTTATTTTTGACCATTTTCAAGACTTGGACGTCATTGTTTGTGCACTCGATGATTGTGCTTGTTTGTGTTCGTTTTGAATGCCCGAAGTTCTCAGCGGAATGCCTTGTCTTTGAGCCTCTAATCCTTATATGTTTTGTGCATGTTTTTGGACCAAAAGCTTGTTGCCTCTTGCCTGGAAGAGAGGGTGACCTGCCGGCCATCCTTGGGACCTGTCGGCCTTGGATTGTTCCTGTCGGCCACTAGTGGTGGCCGACGACCATTGGTCATTTTTTCCAGATATTTGTTTGCCAGCTGTTGTTCATTGGGCTGCATCTTCATACACGTGTATGGTAGGATGTATACAAGCTCAAGCCTTGATTTTCTATATATAGGGGGTGTCCTTCCTCATTTTGAGAGGTTAGACATTTTAGACCGAAAATCTCTCTCTCTCTCTCTAGAATTCTCTCTCTCTCTGTTGTTAATTTGTGCCTTAAAGTCTAGTTTCTCTACACTTTTGCACATCAACCCTTGATCAAACTTGACCACCTTGGAGCTGAGGTTTCTTGGAGTCTTGTTGGTGCTCTAGAAGAGGGTTTAAGCTTGGATTGTTGCTCAATTTGTGCTCTAGCTTCAAGAGCAAAAAAGGAAGTTTAGGGAAGGGGTAGCCTACGGGCCACCAGCAGTGGTCGACGGCCACCAGCAATAGCCAACCGGCCACCAATGGTAGCGGACGGCCACCATTGGTAGCCGACCGGCCATCAATGAAAATTTTGCACAATGGGTTCCTGAAGAGAAGCAGAGGCATTCTGGGAGTTGGCAGCACTGTTGGTGTTCAAATACGTGCAAACAGAGGCGCTCAATGGCAAGGCGGTGGCTTTTTGGATGGAGAAACCGAGCATGCATGCATCCCTCACTTCTCGAGGCCATTTAATCGCTTTGCTTAGTTAATTAGTGGTAGCTAATTAATTAGTTTAAATGCTTTATACTCAATTAGCTTAGTGTTTAGCTAATTAACTCGTTTTGTAATATTTAATTAGCTTAGAATAAGTTAGTTAATTCATTTCAATTGTGTTGTAATAGTTAGCTTAATTAGCGTAGCTAGTTAGCTTATTCATTCGGACCTCATTCGCGAGGGTGTAATGTTGTAATAAGTGTGTGTGCGTGTGTGTATGTCTTCCAACCCCACGTCTTTCTCCCTTTTATTTATTCGCATTTGATGGTTAGATTAGGGACATATTTCAATTAGCATACCTTATGCTTGCATGCTTCCATTCATTTGTCTTGCATACACCGAGGCTTGGCGCATCATTCAAATTACATTGCAATTTCAAATACTTCTTTGAATACGTGTTTAATCGCATGTTGTTCAAATTGAATTATATGCCATATTAGTAGCCAAGCCTATTAATTTATATTGCATGTGTTGCATTAGGCATCTTGTATAGTTAGGATCATGCATCTTTCTAACTAGTTTTTGTTTTGGCTTGGAGTACTTGGTGAGTTTTTACACTTTGGCATACATTCATGAGTGTGATTTCCATATTGCCATGTTTAGCATGCTTGCCATGAGGCTATGTGCTCACTTGCTAAACTACATGAATGCCTGTGGATGAAGGCTTATTGTTTGAATTGGAACAATTCAATGAATATGAGTTTTAAGCCCACTTTGTTGTGGCAAAATCATATTTTAAGCCCACTGTGTTTGGTGGCAAATCCGCATGTTTAAGCCCACTTGAGGGTGGCAAATTCAAACCATTTTTGCAAAACAAACATGACTTGAAATGTTCTAATTCTTGCAATTTAGTCTATATTTGCTTGTGCGCATCACAAAGTAAGGTTAGAGTTTTAGTCGGAACAAGAACACATAATGTTTATAAAACATCATATCATGATTAGTAGAGGCCAATCTTTGATCGGGCGAGCGGGGGTGCTCATTTCAGGACCTTTCCCTCTCGTACCTAAGTTCCGGAGCCGAGACAACTTTGGTGATGACGGACACGTGGCCTTTGGCATGATTCATGGGTTTTCTAAATTTTTCCAAAAATAAATATTTAGGTGGCGAATCTGTATCTGGAAAAGCAATCCAATTTTGGCATTATTTGATTTAAAATCGATTTTCCAAAAAGGTTTGCCAGATTTGGACTTTTTCGTGTTTATCAGTTTCACATTGCACTTGTGAGACTAGATTCAGAACTGCGGGAGTCCGAACTGTGAGGCCTTCTTTTCAAACCCTTTCTGAAAGGCAAGGCACAAGAAAAGGTGAGTCCATAGTTTCTGGCGACTCTGCTGGAGATTTAGAGAATTTGACTCGAACTCATGATATATTATTTTATCTACACTTATGTGTTTCTTTGCATTTGCATTTGCATTGGTACGCCTAAATCACAGTGTTTGCTATCTGCTATTCTTGAGCGGTTTGCCAGAGGCTTGCTTGGAAAAGCTTGCCAAAAGGCTGACCGGTTGCGGGCTCTGCCACGATGGGAACACAACCCACGGATCTGGACTATCGCTGTACCGTTTCATTCTCCTTTCACTTCTTGGTGTTAAGTGTGAGAGGTATATTAGGTAGTCTTGCTGAGGTACCCTTTTTGACCAATTGACCTAGTTGCATATCGGAAGCCGTAAAGACTGTTCCAAACTAGGCCAGGTTGCTGTAGACACCCCATTTTTGATCGCCCTTAAGACTTGGGCGCCACTGATTGCTTACTTGGTGATGAAAGTTGTACAGTGCAAAGGCTCAATTTCTTCGACAAGAGGAGCTCCGAATCCCAACATCACACGCCCTTTTTGGACCAAAGCCTTTTGACCAAAATGATTTTTAGACCTTAAAACCCTCTCTTTCAAAATATTTTGGAAAAAAGTTCCTACGATATTTGAAGGCTCGCATTTCGTTAAAAGTTGCGCTTTTCGATCAACCGAGCAAGGACAAAGTGGAAATGCATGAAAGCGAGGTGAAATTTTTGAAAAATCATTCAAAACACCTTATTTAGAGGTTTGGAGTTGAAGAAAATTAGAGGAGAGAGAAGAAACCTAGTTGGAGAAGAAGTTAGGCATGAACTGTTGAGAGAAAGTCGAGCAGCCCTCGCTAAATTAGGCCTATCCTTTTGTACACTTTGATTTTAGCTATGAGGCAACCACCTTTGGAAAGTGGAATTCCGGGGCTTTATTTTTCACTCAAGAATCTCCTAAAGCCGAGTCCGGATGAGGGAGATATGGCTGGTTGAAGTTAGGCATCAATCCGATTGACCGAAACTGAGCAGTCTTCACTAAAAGAGGTATATCTTTTTGGACACTTAGAATTTTGATGTGAGGCCACCACCATTGGAAAGAAGACTTCCGGGGATTCAATTTAGACTCAATAATGACCTGCAAAGGAGTCTATATGAAGGAGATATGCCCATTTGAAGTTGAGCCCAAAAAACAGATTTTTGTGGTCGGCCACCAGTGGTGGCCGGTTGGCCAGGGGTGAGGTTTTTTGGCCATCAATGGCGGCCGTCAGCCACCAGTGATGCCGGTAGGCCACTGTTGTCCAAAACTCAGATATTTTGCAGATATTTCCCCTCCAATTGTTCCATACTGCTCCAGATATTTCTACCTTGATATTTTCGACCAAAGCTCTTGTATTTCTATATATAGATGGCATATCTCTCATATTGAAAGGTTAGAAAATTTTGGGAGCCTCTCTCTCTAAAATCTCTCTTTCTTTACAATCCTCTCTCTCTCTCTTGAGCTTTTGTGCTTAGAAGCTTGCATACTTCAAACTTTAACCTATCAACCCTTAACCAAAATGGTTCATCTTTGGGCTGAGGTTCCTTGGGACTTGTTTTAAGCTTTAGAAGGTGATTTTAGCTTGAATTGTTGCCTAAATTGTGTCTTCCCTTCAAGAAGTAGAATCTTCTCTTTGTTAGCTTAATTTCCATACTTGTTTTGCCATCTTTTTACACTATTTTTGAGCTAGTTTTGAAATCCAAAAAACTTTGTTTTTATGGTTTAAAAATGGTGGTTTGAGGCTATTTTGTGTTAAGGGATAGTCCACCATTCTTGTTGCTTAATTGTTTAGCCTTTTGTGCCATCTTTCATCACCTTCAAATCAAACTTTTTGGCCCTTTAAACCACTAAAATTAAGAGGATTTTCAGTGACAGAAACCTTCTTTTGATATCCAAAATTGGAGGGGATAGCCTCCCCTCCTTGTGTCTTGTTTGAGTTCCTAGTTAGCTTCATATGCTTGCATGTTTTTGCTTCTGATTTGGGTTGCTTTGGCTCTGTTTTGGGCAATTTGTGTTGTATGAGTAGTCTTTTTCATAGTTGTAGTGTAATGGGCTTCCCCTGTTTAGTGTTTTAAACCTTTAAACATGAATTGTATGAGTTGCTTGCATGTTTTAGTGTTATTTTGCACTCCATTTTAGCACTAAAATCTCTGTAACCTCCTCTCATTCTTCACTCTTTTATTTACTTTGAAAGTGGTTTTAAACCCCTTATTTGCTTAAGTGTGAAATTGAGACGTTTATGCTTAAGGGTTTAATTCCTTTGGGAGTTCATTATCAACGGCATGGGGTCTCTTTCATGCTCAAGGCACTTGTGGTTTAAGCTCTCTTTCCATTAGAGGACACTCACCAACTTACCCAATTAAAGAATGGATTGGTAATGTAAAATGAGTAAACAAAACATGGCAAGTAAAAGAGGTAAGATAAGCATCTTTCATGTTGCATTGCATGTGTTCAGATCGAATATTAATTCGAACACAAGGAAAATGGGACATTTCATACTCAAAGTGATGAAATGTGCCACTTTCCTTGGTCACCATCACCCTTGATCATGCATGATAGGGTGGTGGTTGTCTTAGTCTTGTTTGTGCATTCATTAAGCTTGTACAAGCTTGGTTCCTTGGCCATCATACATGGAAAATGCTTGGTTTGAGATCCAAGAGCTACACTTCTTTGAGCTAGGGTGATGATAAGGAGGGTAGCAGTACATACATTCCTTGAGAATACGCTACTTTGCCTCAGTTTGCTCTCTGCTGCAGCAAAAAATAAAGTTCAGGGAAGGGGTAGCTGACGGTCACCATTTGCACATACTGACTTATCTGTCAGAGTGCTAATTCTGGCACCTTCGACCAGAGTGTTCATTCTTTTTCAGGTGACTAGCAAAGTATCATGAGTGCCCTCCAGGATCAGAATAGTATTTCCGAACCACTTCTCCACAATTGGCGCCGTCTGTGAGAATACTCAAGCATATCCATGGCGGGCGTGATGGAAGATCCTTCGACAGTCACTAGCGACCCTACGCCACAAGATGAAACCACTCCGAGCAACATGCTTGGGCCAGAGAATATTACCGCAAGAAGGGCCTTGAACTTTGATTCACCCTCGACATCAGCACATAAGGCAATGCAAGCGATCATGGAGCAAGAAAAGCAAAACGAATAGAGGTTGGAAAACATGATGGCTAAGAATGAGCACCTTAGATAAGATTTGGCCTTGGAGGTGGCAAAATCTCAAAAAACCATGCGCCAAGACCCGGGCCGACCTCTAAGAAAGGATGGTCGATGATCTTGAATTCGAAGACATGATAGCAGCAGTGGCTCTGACTCATCATCCCCAGAATCTACAAAGAAGGGATGAGTCGACATCTCCAATTCTTCTGGGGGAAGTCTGCGTGCATGAAAAAAGCGAAGAAGAGATGATTCAAGTGAAGAGGATCACCATGACCCCTTTGTACGATGGATTGCAAGGGCAATGCTACCCAAAAAGTTCAAAGCTCCATCGTTCACCCTATATGACGGAAAATCAGATCCTACTGACCATGTTCGTCATTATAAGCAAGCCATGATGCTGCATGCAGACGACGAGGCTCTCATGTGCCGAATATTTTCGAGCAGTTTGGGGCCATCGGACATCAGATGGTATTATAAGTTGGAACCGATGTCAATTAAAAGCTTCCATCAATTACAGAAATCCTTCAGGGAATGAAGTCTAGCCGAAGCAAGCCGATTCTCTCTGGGCAATGCAAGTCCAACCAGGGGAAACCTTGCAAGCATATTCGGTGTGCTATTGGGAATGTTTTAACCTTGTGGATGACGCCTGCAACGACTCTATGGCCATCACCGCCTTTAAAATGGGGTTGCATCCTGATAGTGCCCTCCGTAATTCCTTGACTAGAAGGCCACTCAAAACCATCTAGTCATTGATGAAGAAAGTCGAGGAATATTGCAAAGTAGAAGATGATGCTCTGCGGGTTAAAGCCGGGAGCAAGCCCAACAAGATGGCCCCTTCTGAAATTGTTCAGCCAATAAATTATGTACCATCACGGAGCCCTGAACCACGAAATAGGGCTAAACAAGACAAGAGACGGGATTCACACCGATCAAACGAACAATGTTCCCACTGAGCTAGCGAACAACTTCAAGTAGATAGTAGGCGCACGAGGCGCGCAGACAAGAAGAATACGGAATTGTTAGAGCCGATCGGCGCGGTTATGTCTAAAGTCCAACACTTTCCGTTCTTCAAATGGCCATCCAAAATGGCGGGACCTCCCGACACAAGAAGATGGGATAGACGGTGCAAGTATCACAAAGACCATGGCCATGATACTGCGAGTTGTTATGCATTAAAGAATCACCTTGAGGAATTGGTACAAGATGGTTGGCTGAAGCAGTACATCCGAAAAGATAACTTAACCAAGACAGTAGCTTTATGACAGGATTCACCTCCACTCAGCGTAATCCATATGATATAGAGCTTGCCAACATCATCCGCAGTACATACAATTCAGTTGCATCCTATCCCCTAAAAGCCAATCACACCAGCAAAATGGCCCCACGAAGCTCCCACTATTATTTTCGACGATTCTAATTTGATCGGCGTAACACTCCCCCACATCAATCCATTGGTCATCGAACTACGCATAAATCGATTCACCGTTGAACGCGTTCTCATAGACCAGGGGAGTACTTCGAAAGTTATGTATTACAAGACCTTCGTCAAACTTAGCTTCACTGAGTCGGACCTGTCCTCGGCTCCTTATCCGTTATTCGGCTTCAACGCTAATCCGGAGTACCCGTTAGGCAAAATCACACTACCAGTTCATGCGGGCTCCTGATCAGTGGATGTGGAATTCTTGGTTGTCAAGCTTCCTTCGCCGTATAATCTCATCATGGGGCGAACTTGGTTGCATACCATGCAGGCCGTGCCAAGCACCTATCATCAACTGCTCCGCTTCTCGACAAAATGGGACATTAAGTAAATCCATGGTTCCTAGAAATTGGCACAAGCATGTTATCTCCTTGCCGCAAAGACACCAAAAGAGTTAAAAGTGAATTCAATTGAGGTGCCAGATCGAGAGAGCCTTGACGATATAGGGCAGCTCCCAAATGAAAAAGCCACGGAAGCCCTGGATCGAGTTGAAATTGATGGGAATCCAGACAGGTTTTTCATGGTCGGCACCTCCCTGAATGAAGCCGACAGGCAGCAGCTAATTTCCTTCTTGCTCGGCAACCTTGATGTATTTGCATGGACACCATATGAGATGCCGGGTGTCGATCCATCTGTTTCGCAGCACCGTTTAAACGTTGACCCTAAATGCAAGCCGATTATTCAGAAAAGCCGTCGGTCAGCCGCAGAACACACTGTTGTTGAGGAAGTTGACCGATTGCTTGATGTCGGGGCAATCCGGGAAGTTACCTATCCTACATGGTTGTTGAACACTGTGGTTGTCAAGAAGAAAAATGGGACTTAGTGTGTTTGTGTGGATTTCACGGACTTAAATAAAGCTTGTCCGAAGGATTGCTTTCCTCTCCCCAAAATAGACCAACTCGTAGATGCCATGGCGCGTCATCAACGTATAAGCTTCCTCGATGCCTACGAAGGCTACCATCAAATTGCCATGCATCCGAAAGACCAAGACAAAACTGCATTCCTCATCCCAAGAGGGACCTATTGCTATAAGGTAATGCCTTTTAGGCTGAAGAATGCAAGATCAACTTACCAAAGACTAGTCACTGCCATGTTCAAGGAGCAACTCGGCCAAACTATGGAAGTGTACATTGATGATATGGTGGTCAAATCCAAAGAAGAGCAAACTCACCTGGCCAATTTGGAAGAGATATTCGACATTCTACGCAAGTACAAAATGAAATTGAACGCCTTCAAATGTGCATTGGGGATCGGATCTGGCAAATTCCTTGGCTTCATTGTTAACCACTGTGGAATTGAAGCCAACCCGAGGCAAATCACAGCAATCCTTGAACTTGGCACTCCTCGGTCGGTCAAAGAGGTTCAAAAGCTGATGGGGATGGCCTTCGCGCTCAATAGGTTCATCAGTGATTCCACAGATTGCTGCCGACAATTCTTTCATACCCTTTGGCAGGGTAAAGCTTTCGAATGGACCTTCGAGTGTGAAGCCGCCTTGAACGGTTTGAAGACGTACCTCCGATCAGTTCCACTTTTGACAACTCCTTCGGCAAGGGATCAGCTCATTTTATATCTGGCAGTTTTCGATCGGGCCGTTAGCGCCGTACTAATAAAGGAAGAATTTGGGGAGCAGTGGCCAGTCTATTATGTGAGCAAAGCAATGGTTGACACCGAAACATGTTACCTTCCGTTGGAAAAACTCATCCTGGCTCTCATCATGGCCGCAAGAAAACTGATGCATTATTTTCAAGGGCATTCCATTGGGGTACTCACGGACTACCCCCTCCAGTCAGTACGTCGTAGTGCAGAAGTATCAGGGCGCGTCTCAAAATGGGCTCTAGAACTCGGCCAGTATGATATTCAGTTTCTTCCCAGAACCTCGATCAAGGGGCAAGTGCTCGTCGACTTTGTGGCCGAATTTACTGGATGCCTCGCCGACTATAAGTTCGATCAAATCCAACCTAAGCTAAATTGGAGAATTTATGTAGGGGACATTTGGCAGTTGTATTGTGATGGATCATCTAGCCAACATGGCAGTGGGGCGGGTGTAGTGATCATGGCTCTCGACAGGGCAATAATCGAGCAAGCAGTCAAACTTGGCTTTGAAGCATCAAACAATGAGGCCGAAAATGACTGTATGGCAGCTTACATGAAAATGGCGAGTTCCTTGCTGGAAAAATTCGACCACCATGAACTGAACCAAATAACCCAAGATCATAATACACATACAGACACCCTGGCTTGCCTAGAGTCTGCCATCAACTCAAAGATTAAACGGACAATTGAAGTGGGGTTCATCCCTAAACCAAGCATCCGCCTTTCTGAGTCAGTCCAAATCAACGTTATAGAGCCAGGACCGAGTTGGATGGACCCTATCACTACATTCCTATCTTCCAAATAGCTCCCGACGGATAAGAAAAAAGCACACAAGTTGTGAAACAAAGCCCTGCGATATCACTTGGATCCGCAAGGAAAGCTCTACAAGAAATCCCTTTCCGGTCCATACTTAGAATGCGTTCATCCAGATAAAGTCGAGAAACTCTTGACTGAAATACATGAAGGTAGTTGTGGAGCCCATTCTGGCGGACGCTCTTTGGCTCATCAAGTTGTGACACAAGGATATTACTGGCTGACAATGCAAGCAGATGCTGAGTGTTACGTCAAGAAATGTGAACAATGCCAGAAGTTTTCCCCTTTGACCCATTTACCTACTAAAGAGTTAAGCTCTATAACCAGTCCTTGGTCGTTCGCCCAATGGGGAGTTGACATCATTGGACCATTACCTCACGCCCTGGGCAACAAGCGATTTCTGATTATCGCGACAGATTACTTCACAAAATGGGTTGAAGCGGAGGCACTAACACACATTCGAGATATAGATGTGAAGCGTTTTGTATGGAGAAATATCATAACACGATTCAGCATTCCAAGAGCACTTATTTCCGACAACGGCACCCAGTTTGATTGCGGCGTCTACCGGGAATTGTGCAGCAAGTATGGTATTCGGCCCTACTTCTCCATCCCGGCCTATCCACAGAGCAATGGTCAAGCTGAAGCCTCCAACAAAAGCATTTTGGACGGCATTAAGAAACGGTTGGAGAAAGCCAAAGGAAAGTGGGTTAAAGAGCTCCCCAGTGTGTTGAGGGCTCACCGCACTACACCAAGGCGATCAACTGGAGAAACGCCATTCGCCCTGTGCTTTGGGACTTAGGCAATTATACCTCTGGAGATCGGCCTACCCACTCTGAAAACAAAGGTCTTCGACTTGGGCCGTAACAACATGATGCTAGCTTTGGACCTAACTCTGATTGAAGAACGGTAAGTTCGAGCCCTCGCGTCTATGGCACGGTATCAGAAGCAGCTCACTAAATCATACAATCAATGTGTGCATCTGCGACGTTATGTACCCGGAGAACTGGTCTTGAAGCAAGTTCATCTTGCTACTAAGAACCCTACCGACGGAAAGCTGGGTCCCAACTGGGACGACCCCTATCAGATTGAATCAATCGTGGCACAAGTGCATATTAACTCAAAGACATGTCTCCGAGGAGTCTACCACGCCCTTGGAATTCCACGCATCAGCGTAAATTCTATCATTAACCCGACATGTGGGGCATGATACTTGTTTCGAATGTTCACCATGTACAAATTTCATTTTTGCAATACAAAGTCTCTTATTTCCTCACTGTGAAATTTAACTCGTTAAAACAAGACTCTTAAGCCTCCGAATCCGGAGCCCCATCAGTGCATGACACTTTTGGGCCAATTAAGCCTCTGGATTCGGAGCGCCCTTCATGGATATCACAATTGGCCAAGATAAGTCTCCGAATTCGGAGCCCCATCAGTGCATAACACTTTTGGGCCGATTAAGACTCCAGATTCGGAGTGCCCTTCATGGATATCACGATTGGCAAAGATAAGTCTCCGAATTCGAAGCCCCATCAGTGTATAACACTTTTGGGCCGATTAAGCCTCCAGATTCGGAGCGCCCTTCGTGGATATCACGATTGGCCAAGATAAGTCTCCGAATTCGGAGCCCCATCAGTGCATGACACTTTTGGGCCGATTAAGACTCTGGATTCGGAGCGCCCTTCGTGGATATCACGATTAGCCAAGATAAGTCTCCGAATTTGGAGCCCTATTGGTGCATGACACTTTTGGGCCGATTAAGCCTCCGGATTCGGAGCGCCCTTCGTGGATATCATGATTGGCCAAGATATAAGCCTTCAAATTCAGAGCGCCCTTCGTGGCCAAGATATCAGTGCATGACACTAATTGAGCCTCCAAATTCGGAGCGCCCTTCATGAATATCACGATTGGCCAAGTCTCCGAATTCGGAGCCCTATTAGTGCATGACACTTTTGGGCCGAATAAGTCTCTAGATTCGGAGCGCCCTCCGTCGATACCACAATTGGAAAAAACAAGTCGAAATCACGATTTGCCGAGACAAGACGCCTCAGCACTCGACATTTCTTCCATTCATATTATTATTAACAAGCATAGACGCAATAGACGGAAAATGGCAAATAGCATAAACAACTTTCTAGCATTTAAAATGATACGTTTTATTAATTTGATAAGATTACAAAATTTACATTCAAACTTGCATTAAAAACGCTACAATAGAATCATATTTATTCTGCGTCACCTTCGTCGTCGCTCTTTTTGACTTCGTAAGCCGCAAAAGGAAAATCGTTACTCTAGTATAACGACGACGCCGAATCAATGCTTGCAGCTTGGAGAGCCTCCGCGGCACAGAGGGCCTTGACCCACCCGTGCTTGAATCCCCGATTCTCGCACCGACAAACTTCCTCCGCGAGCTTTTCCCTTGTTTTGTCTATCTCGAATTTTCGGCCATCATGGAAGCCTCGTTCGTAGGCCGTGGCATTCTCATTCTCTATTGTAAACATACTTGCCGTATCTCGATCAGTAATCGCATGACTTATCAGCCATTGTGTCACCCTGTCATCCACAATTGGGTTACCTGGGCCAACTGAATGTGTCTCGGCAGTCTTGGCCTTCAGTTCAAGCTCAGCCTTCGTCGCACGAGCTTCTAAACCCCAAATGTGATCATCCTTTTGCTCTATCTCCAGCCGCGCGGCACGTAGACGCATGCTGATTTCATAAGCAATAGACAACCCTCTCACCGCTCCATGGATGCCTTCCTGAAACACTTCGAAATCCCGTCGACCGACCATCGACTGCTGGACTTCTGGTGGAAAAATCTGTCGAGCGAACTCAACTGCCACAGTTGGGTCGTGCACAATTGAATCTGCCTCCGTCATCGGTTTGTTCCCCACAAAAACCGCAAAACTCAGCGGGCGCAGTGTCATTCCGGATTCTCCCCTTGAGCACAGTTAAGGAGAGCTGCCCCGTTGCTGTTTCTCCCTTCTGGGCAACTTACTTCGACAACATGGGGACTGGCGTCTCCCCCGTTCCCTCGACATCCTACTACCTGTGCGCATAGGCTCGCCACTGCGATTCATCTCTGCGTCAAGCTTAGCCAATGTCCTCCCCTCTCATCTGCTATTAAAGAATAGTCTATTTGACATAAACACTTATCTAACCCTCCTCAACAGACTGGTCGAGTCGAGTTTGAACACACTAATGAGACCTACGCGCACGAAGCACTCATCCTATTTATTCACTACGGGCGCACCACCCCCAAGGCGATCTCAGTAATGCCAAACTCCAAAAGTCCAGCGCTGATTGAATCATGTGCCCCAACCGCTCCACTGGCCAATATCATATGGCGTCAGAGTTCATGCACCTGCTGGGGCAAGGGCCAATTCATCAATCTAATTTGCTATAGGGCAAACCCTTGCATCAATCTAATCGGCCATAGGGCAAGCCCTTACACCAACCAAATTGAGTGCCCCAGCCGCTCCACAGGCCAATATTATTTGACGTCAGAGTTCATGCACCTACTGGGGCAAGGTTAGATTCATCAATCCAATCGGCCATAGGGCAAGCCCTTACACCGACCAGGTTGAGTGCGCCAGCCGCTCCACAGGCCAATATCATTCGGCGTCGAAGTTCATGCACCTGTTGGGGCAAGGGTAGATTCATCAATCTAATCGGCCATAGGGCAAGCCCTTGCGCGGACCAAGTTGAGTGCCCCAGCCACTCCAAGAGCCAATATCATTTGGCGTCAAAGTTCATGCACCTGCTGGTGCAAGGTCAGATTCATCAATCTAATCAACCATAGGGCAAGCCCTTACACTGACCAAGTTGAGTGCCCCAGCTGCTCCACGGGCCAATATCATTCGGCGTCAGAGTTCATGCACCTACTGGGGCAAGGACAGATTCATGAATCTAATCGGCCACAGGGCAAGCCCTCGCGCCGACCAAACTGAGTGCCCCAGCCGCTCCATGGGCCAATATCATTCGGCATCAGAGTTCATGCACCCGCTGGGGCAAGGGCGGATTCAGTAATATAATTGGCCAGACGCTGAATCCTTAAGCCATTTTACTTGTTAGTCTATCAAATTTTCCTGCACCTTTACAAATTGTTAACTGCTAATTCTTTTAGTTATTTGGCTAAAGAGCAAAGAGGCAAAGGGTGTTTAATTGATTTAGTTAACCTATCAGATATACTACTTACTCATATAATAAACAGAAAAGCATAAAGAATTATCATTAACAAATTAAAGGCAAACAATAAATGCAATAAAATGGAAGGCATAGAAAATTTTCATTAATAAATTGAGCTCTAATAGTAGTCATTTTACACATGAAAATTAGCTTACATTTAAATAAATGAAAATCTACTAACAAAAACCTACGAGAGCTGTGCATCTAAAATGCCTACCAAAAACCAAAATATGCCTTGAATCAATCTTCAGGGTCAAATGCTAGCGGCTCAATGTCCACCTGTTCGTATGGAATCGGCTGCGCCAATGTCACATTCGCAGCAGTGAGGGCTTTGATCCAGCCGTGTTTGAAGCCCCGAATCTTGAACTTTGACACTTCTTCCACGTAGCTTTCCAAGGCGGCATCCTTCCCAGCTTGGAACGCCCTGGAAATCTCGGAGTCGGCTATTTCCTTTGCCTTCTTCGATTCTTCCAAGTCAGCTTCTAGCTTGGCGATTACCTCCTTGGCTAATAGGAGCGCATCTTGGCTCGCTTTCGCCCTCTCCTCCGCTGCAAGCCTCAATTGGTCAGAATTCCTCGCTTGCTCGACCTCAGAGTCGACTCTCACTCATTCCTCCGCTGCACGTGTTGCCTCATAATCGGCTCTTTAAGAGGCTATCACAACCTTGTTCTTTTCATTATCAATTTTGGCTTTCAAGAAGCCGATCTGTTCTATCGCGTTATGTTGACGGGGGCCGATCTCAGCTATCCTGCCCACCGCCTACAAAATAAGGAAATAGAGTTACAACAAACAAATAAAGAGAAAAATATTTTTATATATATGTATTAAGATGAGAGGATGCAGATAAGGCAAGTAATGTACCGATAAGCCCGATTAAGCGGCCAAAGCAATTAGCATTAGATCCGACTCTGCACAGAATGTGGCTCTATCAATCGGCAGGGATATTGAAGAGGCCATACTTAGGGCCACCGCCGGATCCTTCAATGCCGACGTATCAGAGGCAATCGACATGTTCCTTCTCCTTGGTTGAATAGTGAACGAAACAACCAAGTCCAATTTCTCAATACGTGGTCGTTTGTCGCTTTGGTCCTCGTCCTGCGTGGCTTCTTACTTGGCAGGGCGCTTTTCCCCCCTTTGCTCAGCCTCGTACGTCCGTTCCACCTGCTCCATCTAGACGGTTTCGGTCTAAGCTGTTTCTTCCACAATAACAGGTGGAGAAGACTCAACGACTGTGGCGGGGGGGGTTTCTGATCGGACGGCCTCGGCTCTCCTCCTAGCAGCCATCCTTTTGGCGTTCTTCCTCCAAGCAAGTTGCGTGAACGATTCCTTAGCCATACCCTCAGGATAAGCGCCGAGAAGGTCTCCCAAGTTTGTAAAAATATCTTCGAAGGAGACGTCCCCTCGGCCTGATGTGGATAAAGGGTCAGACAAATTGAATCTGGCGTCCTCAATGGCTGAGTTAAGAGCTTCGTCTACCTTGGCTGCCAAATGGTTCAGGTCCTCGATAACCCGCTAGGCTGCTTGTTCTTCTACGTGTTCCGAATCGGAGGCTTCTAAACCAATCTGTCTTAAGTTTTTGAAGCTGGGGAAAATAAAGGCTGTAAGATGATCGTCGCCTCTCGAGATTAGAATGTTGTCTGCCGCCGAAAATGTCGTGTAAGTCGGCTCGTACCACAGGAGAATGTGGGCCACCCTGCCTTGTTTTTGAAGGTTTAGACGGCCGATGAACTGTCGTGCGATTTTAATTGCTGCAAGTACAGCGTCGTCGGCTGAAACCAACACTCTCTTCAAATCCTTGCCTGCATAAACAAAATGATAAGTAGGTGGATGGAGAGCCGAATACATAAATGGCAATAAAAGAAGTAAAAAATAAGCTAAATGCCCACCTGGTTCGCCTTTTCGCCTTGGCACGGGATCTAGGTGATCTTCACCCTCGTTGAATTCCCAGTTACCTCGGACAACGACCATCATGTCATCAACACGCTTGCCAGAGCTGACAAGCATAGTTACTAAGTGATGATCGGTATCCTTGGCCCTAACAAAGTAGCGTCCAAACTGGCCAGTAGAATTGGCTAGGGCATAACAATGTCGAATGGCAAGTATACCTAGGTTAATCCTAAGACGCTAGTTCAGCTTTATAATCCCTATTATGATGCGAAAAAAATTCACGTTAGGCTAACGGCCCTTAAAAATGGGTGAAGGGGAAAACGGACTCAGCCCTCAACAATTGACAGGAGAGGAAAAATGATTGTGCTCTCATCAATCCTCTCCATGTCAGTGGTGCTGTCTGCCCAAAGTGACAGATGGACATCATCGGGATGGAAAAATGGCGTCGGAAGCAAGAGATTCGATCCGCTGAAAAGAGCTCTTTCAAATGTTTTGCCATCCTAGCCAGCCTAATGATTATGAAAAACTAAAAGCAAACAAGGAACTGGGATTGGAAGTGAAGGTGAAGAAAACTTACAGGAGGCAGAGGGGAAAATGAGAAACAAGGAGTTGCAGGAGCCGCGAAGTGAAGGAGTTGCACTAGAGGGCGAACCAGAAACTTTTGAGTATTCAAAATATACATTCGAAGAGACAGAATTTTAAATCACAGGAGGTAGCATACGAAGCAGCGGGAAATCGCCATGATGACCAAGAAGTGTGTGTGTTCTGACACACATTGGGATGAGGATTAGCCGCCGAATTTTTGACTTTCCAAGTTCGAAACCAAACACGCTGACTAACTAGTGTTAGTGGGGTGTTTGGGGGCAATTGTGGGAGCCGAATAAATAGAGTTCAATAGGGACGGATGTAGACATGAGATCACTTAGGGACATAACTTTTATGCGGCATTGATCCTAGTCGATTGAAGAGCCGAATAAGAGAATCGGCATTCCAACCAGTAGAATAAAAGCCAAGTAGATGTACATGCAATGGATCGAGGGTGGGCCCGACCCTAAGGCCCAAGGGGAATAATATAAATAGAGGATCATCAGTCAGAGAAAGGTATGTGAGAACTAGTATGCTTAACTTAAAACCCAAGCAAGCAAGAGAGTACATACTGACTTATCCGTCAGAGTGCTAATTCCGGCACCCCCGACTGGAGTGTTCATTCTTTTTCAGGTGACTAGCAGAGTATCACGAGCGCCCTTATGGATCAGAAGAGTATTTCCAAACGACTTCTCCACAATTATAGTCTCACAGTCATACGTGTTCAACAAAATGTAATAACTATCAATTGCAATGTGCATTTTACCAACTCTCATGTCCTTCCCAAATGTAAGATTCACAAGATGACTATGTGCCCAATTAGACTCATCAACAATAACCACATTTTAACATTTATGAGCAATAATAACCATTCCACAATTTCTTTACCATTTCTCCCTCATGAACATGATCAAGAAGCCCCTTTTTCTTCATTTCATTTAACACACAAGAAAAACATCACTAACATTGGAAGTAAATAAAATTTATTTATAAAATCCCCAACATGTTCTCCCCAACCCCACATTTCTAGGGTTCTTATTCTAAAACAAACATTTCCCCATCTTTTGAAAGGGTTTTCCCTCAAGACATCACCCCTCCTATTATGTGAGTTAAAATCCGAAAGAAGGTAGTTTAGGAAGAGAGAGAAATCAAACCCACTTTTAAAACCCTAGCATTTATGAAGTAAAGACCAAACTTTCAATATCATTAATAAAACTTTTAAATCAACCAAATCTAACATAAATATATATATATATATATATATAACTCAAGGAAATTTCCCTACCTTAAGGTTTGATGAAGAAGTAGAGATGAACCCTAGTTTTGATGGAAGATCCTTCAACTTTCACTACACCAAGAAGAGCCTTAGCTTGATCTTAAAGATTAGAGGAAGAAGATGGATCTTGACCCAAGGACTTCAAGAAATCAAGAGTTTTGGAGGTGTGTTGGGTGTTTTCAGAGAGAAGGAGGAGCGAAAATGGCTTTTAGAGTGAGAGAGAAGGGTTAGAAAAATGGTTCAATTTTGGCCAAAATGAGAATAAAACAGAGTTTCGAACTACCCAGTTGGCCGCATGTGCGGCGCCCTTCCCCGCACGTGCGGTGCGCCTCTTCTGCACGTGTGGCCTTCACCATCGCACATGCGGCCTCACTCCCCGCACGTGCCGCCTAGGGCCCCCACACGTGCGGCCCTGGCTAGCAGCCCATAATTTTCTGACTCGGTTCCCGGGCTCTCCGAACCAGACCTCGCACTCCTCGGAATAAAGGAACCTCAACACCGAATTAAAAACAAGAATAAGGACTTTAATTTCAAGAATTATTTACAGATGTTTCAAACTCAATGCGAACAAAAGAGGACAAAGTGAAGAGGAAAGAAAAAGAAGGAAAATAATGGCCCGGTCGTCACAATTCTTCTCATGGCTTCCAAGCTCATAATCTCCTTTTTTATTCTTCTTATTCTTTTTCACTTGGTTCTCTCAAGCTTTCCAGTTACAAGCACAATAGAAGAAAAAGGTCTTCATGGATTAAAAGTTTCTAAGATCTCATGTGCTCTCTCGAACAAGGGTTATATAAGAATGTCAATGATATTGGATCAAACACTCCAAACCCACCTTCTAAACTAATCAACAACAACAACACCAACACCACTCTCACCATATTCTTCCCTACCGACAATGCTTTCTTCTCTATCAATCTAGCCTTGTAGATCCTTCATTATCCATGGCACGACAATGGTGGAGTTACGAAGAATGAACAGAAGATCAGCAATACTATTAGCGATTCAGTAGATGAAAATGTTGAACTCAGCATATCATTGAAGTTGTTCATCCTCTTTATGGGATTTATTAAGCTCTGCATATTACTACTTCTATAGATTATTTATAGATTTGATGGTGGAGACCTTTATTAGAATCAGTTATGAGATTTTAGGATTGTTTCATGGAAGGAGGTGGCATTTTGGATTGCTTTCATGATTGCTTATTTTCTATTTTTTTAAGTTCTCTGTGTCTTCTACAAGATGGTAGTAGATTGTCCATGCAATATTTATTTGCCTCCATATATCACAATACTCACAAATATTAGTAGATTACATATGTAGTAGATTGTAATTTTTACATATTTTTTACTATATTATTAATCTATCTTTTTATTTCAAAATACTTACAATTAGTGAATCTTATAAGAATCTCCATCTCCCTATATCACAATACTCACAAATTTTAATTTATGTAAAAATTTCAAATTACAAAAATCTCAAAATATAATCTAATAATTTAGTAATGTAATCTCTTGGGATTGTGGGATTAGATGGTGTTTTTGGTACCGATCCAAGTTTTTCCACTTCGCTGAATATGTCAGGGATCGAGCTGCTTGGTCAGCTTGCTGGGGTCCAGGGGGCAACGGCCCTTGGTGGGTCCTAGGGCAACACCCTGGCGAGGTTGAGGGCAATGCCCCCGAAACAAAAATGCAAAATGCATTTAAAGTTGCTTGTCCGCTCGAGCGGCCGTTTATGCGCTCGAGCATAGAATGTTTGGTTTCAGAAGTTTGACTTGTCTGCAAAAGTACTGGGAAAGTGTATTTGATGCTCGAGCCGGGCTTTCCATGCTCGAGCGGACCATGTTATATCAGTTCATGAATCTGATATTTCAGATCACTTTTGTATATCTCTCTCTAAAAACCCTTTCCTCTCCTTTTTCTCTACATTTCCCTCTGCCAAATTGGATCAAAACCTTGATTTCTCAAGATTCATTAGAGTTTTGCATAAGTTCTTCATCAAAGTTGGTTAACTTCTCAAGGGCTTCATTGTATGCGGTAAAGATCGAGTTTCGACACTGTTGATTTTAGGGGTTTCATCTCATTTCTTCTTCAAAACTTAAGGTAAGGATTTTCTTAGAGTTATATATATTTTTGCAAGATCTATATGATTTTCAAAATCATCTTTCGATAACTTTGAAAATTGATTGTTAATTCAAGAAGTTGAGCGATTTTGAAATTGGGTTTGTCTCTTGTTCTTTCAAAATGATCTTATGGGTTTTGATCTTCGTTGATTGAAGAAAAGATGATTTTGGAAAGTTTTCTTTCAAAAGATTTGAGTTGTATAGTTTTTGTGAGAAAACCTAGAATTTGGAGATTTTTTTAAGAAGACTGAAAATCTATGAATGATATTGTTATATTTATTTTGTGTGTCAAAATAAATGGATGTTTGGAAAATTTCTTATTTATATTTATATAAATGATGAATTTCAGGGAATATGAGAATTGTTGTTCATTTTGGAAATTATTGTTCAAAACGGTGAAATAGTCTTCAAATAACTAATTGTTGAGGATACTTGAGAAGAGGAAATTATGTTATTCCTTGGATGATGAATTGGAATAAATGTATTTATATTCATCTTGTGAAATTGGCATATCAATTCATTTGATTACTTTAAATTTTGAAAGTTGATTTGAAAACTTGCATTGAGAAAAGAATGTTGAAAACCAAGTTTTCATGGAACGGTTTTGGGGTAAATGCGTTGGTAAGTCTTGATAGGTGGTGTAGATGATATTGAATAAGTTCGCCTGAGAATCTGGGGTGAAAGACCGAAAACTCGCGCAGATAGGTGTCGAGCCTTCCGGTTAATACCGGTGAAAATGACAATTTGGTAGTACTTGTATAGTCTACTTGCAGACACCGACCTAGGGAGTACTAAAGTCGTATTTACCGCCCTTGAAATAAATTGTTAAGTTTTGAACAATTAAAATTGCATGATATCATTGCGCATGATGGTTTGCAAAAGATGAAAACATGCTTATGTGACTGTGTGAAAACATCCCAAAAGTCCAGTCTCATACCTATTTAGTCATTTAGCTTGCTTTGGAAGTGTTATGCATTTTGTGACTGTGTGACAACATGCTTATGTGACTAAATGGGTATGAGACTGGACTTTTGGGATGTTGTTTGCACCTGTTAAATTCCTTGAGGTCTCATTAGAAGGATACTTGATCAATACTCATTCTACTAAGAATTCTTGGTTTTTCGTGGGACGGATTTCATTGTAAAAGAATAGTCCATATGTGTTTACATGACTAAGTGCTTATGTGGAGTGAAATTGAATTGTGTATATGGTAGAGAAATATATGAAATTGTTGTAGTCGAACGTGTGAATCAAGTTACGAGCACATATGAGTTAATGTGCTAAATTATTTCTCTTGTGTCCTTTATTAGGATGTTTGGAAGGGGTCAAGTCCGTGATGGTAGAGGCGAGAGGCATGGTAGGGCTCGCCGAGGTGTACATGAGGCACCGGTCCATAAGGTTCCGATGCAAGGAGAAGGGTTTGGCCAAGCTAATGTGGCCGAGCAGGTGGGACAAGCGGGTCAAATTGCAATGGGGGCTCCAGCTCGAGAAATGGTAGGGCCTTTAAGGGAGTCTATGAAGTTGTTGAGGGTGGAAAATCAAGCCCGAGAGAACACCGCGGAGTCAAGGGCGAGTTTCCTTACTAGAGAGTTCTTGCGGGCCAAACCGAATGAGTTCCATGGTGGTCCCGAGCCCAAGAAAGCGGATGAGTGGCTCGAACAAACTGTGAAGACATTTGAGATGCTTCACATCGAAGATAATGAACTAAGAGTGACTCTAGCAAGTTACTACCTTAAAGGAGACGCGGGTCAATGGCGAAAATATGCCAAGGGTAGAGTGAAGCCGACATGGGAAGCCTTTGCGGTTGCTTTCCAAGATAAGTACTTACCTCCCACTGCTAGGGACGAGATTGAGGCAAAGTTAAAGAACCTTCAAACAACCGACATGCCCGTGGCGAGGTTGAGGCGGTCTTCTCTAGTTTGCCCATATTTGCCACCAGAGTTTGTTGGCAACGGAAGAGCGCCATTGCATTGAATTTCAAAAGAAATTGAAAACAAAAATTATGTTCAAGGTTGTCGGAAATATGATTCAGGAATATGACCGTCTTGTGGAGACGGCGACACACGTAAAAATTTCCATACAAGCTGAGGAGGAGAAGCCTTGGAGTTTAAGGTCTAGGGCCAAGAGTCTCAAGGAGACTATAGGAAAAACAAGAAGAGCAGGAACACCTATACATCCTAGTCCCAACCATAGCAATCTAGATCCACTTTTCCTTTGCCTAGTGCGGGTCTGGGAAAAAGTGCATCGAGTAGCTTCTTGTGTTTCAAGTGTGGCCAATCGGGTCACAAATCCTTCTCATGCCCACAGAAGGGAGGAGGGCAGTTTATGTTACCACCACCTAATCGATCTCAAAGTCAGTCTCAGTCTCAAAATAAAGGTCAAGGGTTTAATTGTTATCAGTGTGGTCAGCCGAAGCATATGAAGAGAACTTGCCCACAGTTGCGAGGCGCATCTGGCACATCAGGGTCGAGGCAGACTCAGAGCCACCAGCAAGCTCAACTAGTCCAAGCTTCGCGAGTTAATCAGGGAGTCACTTCGGCTCAGTCAGTACAACAGGCCTATGCTCTGAGAGGGGAGCAAGTTAATTAGGGACCATAGGGGTGTGTGGATGCTGTTACCGTGCCACAGTAGTTTCCAAAATCCTCAATTGTGAGAGATATTTTTGTTGTGTGTAATTCTTTGGCTAATGTGTTGATAGACACGGGTGCGTCTCATTCATTTGTATCTGCTGCATTTGCTTCTACATTGGGGTTACTGGTAACACGGTTGGTGCCTCCACTCAGAGTAGAGTCACCTGTTGGGGGTACAATTAATTTAAACTGGGGTTGTCGTGATTGTGAAATAGAAGTTGTCGGGCGTCGACTTCTGTTTGCTTTCATGTTGTTAGATATGTCGAGTTTTGATGTCATTTTAGGCATGGATTGGTTGTGTTCTTATCAAGCTATGATTGATTGTTACCGTCAGAGAATTACGATGTGCACTTCAGGTGGTGATCGTTTTTATTTTCTGGGAAACCGAGTTGATAGAGCCTTGTCGCCAGATGTTGACCCTCGTAGTAGGAGCAAGCTTAGTGGCCTTCATGCAACTCTCTCGGATAGTGAGAGTGACGGGGCTCATGTTGAGTTACCAAGGGTAGTTTGTGAATACCTGGATGTCTTTCCAGAAGATCTTACTAGTTTACCACCTCACCGATTTCCATGTCACAGTATAGATTTGCACCCGCCGAATTGAATGAGTTGAAGATTCAACTCCAAGAACTTTTAGACAAGGGCTTCATTCGCCCTAGTACATCACCTTGGGGAGCGCCGGCTCTCTTTGCGAAGAAGCAGGATGGGTCATTGCGGTTGTGTATTGATTACCGCAAGTTGAATAGAGTAACAGTTAAGAATAAGTATCCCCTGCCCAGAATAAATGATTTGCTTGACCAACTTAGAGGGTCTCGTTGCTTCACAAAAATATATTTGAGGTCGGGTACCATCAGTTGAGAGTCCGAGAGGAGGACATTCAGAAGACGGCCTTTCGTACTCGTTATGGCCACTATGAATTCCTTGTAATGCCTTTTGGGTTGACCAATGCACCGGCTTCCTTTTTGGATTTGATGAACAGAATTTTTTGGGAATACTTGGAATGTTTTGTGGTCGTCTTTGTAAATGACATCTTGATTTATTCAACCTCTGAAGAGGAACACAAGACTGACTTGCAGGGTTTACTTAGTGAGCACCAATTGTATGCCAAATTTGAAAAATGCGAGTTTTGGTTAACGGAGATGAAGTTTTTGGGGCATGTAGTGTCTAGAGAGAGAGTGACCGTGGACTCCTCAAAGATAGATGCCGTACAGGATTGGGAACAACCCAAGAATGTTTTTGAAATTTGAAGTTTCTTGGGATTAGCGGGGTATTATCGACGTTTTGTAAGGGACTTCTCTAGACTAGCTGCCCCTTTGACTAGGTTGACTAGAAAGGGTATCAAATTTATGTGGAGTGAGGCTTGCGAAAAGTCATTCCAAGAGCTTAAGACTAGATTGACTACCGTATCGGTTTTGATAATTCCGGAAAGGGGTTTGAATTACGCTATCTATTGTGATGCGTCCGGGGATGGACATGGTTGTGTCTTGATGCAAGAGGGAAAAGTTGTGGCCTACGGATCATGACAATTGAAAGCTCACGAGAAGAATTACCCTACCCATGATTTAGAATTAGCGGCGGTGATTTTTGCCTTCAAATTTGGAGGCATTTCTTGTATGGTGAGAAGTTTGAGGTTTTCTTCGATCATAAGAGTCTAAAGTATTTGTTTTCACAAAAGACTTGAATTTACGACAAAGGAGATGGATGGAATTTATGGAGGATTATGACTTTGAGTTACACTATCATCCAGGGAAAGCCAATGTGGTGGCCGATGCTTTGAGTCGAAAATCTGTGAGTAGTTTGGCAAGTGTGGCCATTCGGGAATGGGATATGCTAGATGTTATTGGCAAGTTTGATTTGCACTTGAGTGAGTCCGGAGAGAGTGTTACCCTGTTTACTTTGAATGCTCAACCTACCTTGGTTAGTAAGGTCATAGAGGCACAACGAGGAGACCATGATGTGGAATCAATCCGTGTTAAGATTTCTAATAGGAAGAAAGAGAAAGGTTTGAACGTTCACTCGGATCTGAGTGTATGTTACCTAGATCGTTTGTTTGTACCAGAATCTTGTAGAAATGAAGTACTTCGGGAGTTCCATCACTCACGCCTTGCGGTACACCGGGGAGGCACTAAAATGTATCATGATCTTAGTTGTCATTTTTGGTGGAGGGGTATGAAACGGGATGTCGCTTTATTTGTATCGAAGTGCCTTACTTGTCAATAAGTGAAGGTCGAACACTAAAGACCAGCGGGTTTGTTACAACCCTTACCGATAGCCGAATGGAAATGGGAGTGTGTTACTATGGATTTTGTAGTTGGGCTTCCTAGAACACAATGAGGCAATGATGCCTTTTGGGTGATTGTTGATAGGTTGACTAAGTCTACACATTTCATTTCGATGTGCACCAGCGACTCAATTGAATGCTTGGCAGAGTTGTACATTAGAGAGATAGTTCGACTTTAATGGAGTCCCTATGAATATTGTGTCGGATAGGGATCCTCGTTTTACTTCCCGGTTATGGAAAAGCCTTCAAGAGGCGTTGGGAACTAAGTTGACTCTCAGCACCGCTTATCATCCTCAAACTGATGGACAGTCGGAACGTACCATTCAGATTTTGGAGGACATGCTTAGAGCTTGTGTCCTTGATTTTAAGGGGCCTTGGGAAAGGCACTTACCATTGATTGAGTTTGCTTACAACAATAGTTACCAAGCTAGTATTGGGATGGCACCATTTGAGGCCTTGTATGGCCGACCTTGTAGATCATCGGTTTGTTGGGCCGAAGTGGGTGATGCACCGTTACTGGGTCCGAAAATTGTTAGAGAGACAACTGAGAAAGTTGTTCTCATTCGAAAGAGGTTAGCTACGGCCCAAAACTGACAAAAGAGTTATGCCAATAAGAGGAGACGACCTTTATCTTTTGAAGTTGGTGACCATGTATTTCTAAAAATCTCACCAAGGCAGGGTTTGATGAGATTTGGTAAGAGTGGTAAATTATCTCCAAGGTTCATTGGGCCTTTTGAGATCTTAGAGCGAATTGGGGAAGTGGCATACCGGTTAGCTTTACCGCTACAACTTTCGGGAGGTCACAACGTATTTCATGTATCTATGCTTAAGAAGTATGAACCTGACCCTTCTCATGTTCTTGATTGGGTTGACCTGGAGGCAGATGAGGATGCCACTTACGAAGAATGACCGGTTCAAATATTAGATACCCAGGAGCAAGTGCTACGAGGCAAAACTATACCGTTGGTAAAGGTGTTGTGGAGACACCACGGGTTGAAGAAGCGATGTGGGAATGGGAGGCAGAAGTCCACTCCAAATATCCAGATTTGTTTGAAAATGCTTAAGTTGCTTTTCTTTGTAATATTCCCTAGTGTTGAGGGAAACGTATTTAAAGTTGTTAACCACATGTTGATATGCGCGTTGTTGTTTTAAGCATAAGGTTGTTGAGAGTTGCCATTGCTTTTTAGGAAATTTTGTGTTTATGCATATTTGAGAGGCTGTTGTTAATGAGATAACTATGGTGAAAATGGTGGAATTTGGTTGAGAGTTAGTATTGTGATTTGAAAATAAAATAACGTGGCTTTGATCGCTAGAAACCCCTACGTTTGGGTAGTTTGTTTTGAAATTTTGGGGATGAAATTCTTTAAGGGGGGGAAGGTTGTAGTGATCCCGGTTTCGATCCTTCTTTCATGTTTCACCACTTCGACTGGGCAGAGTCAGCGACACCAATTATGGCTCAGCCACTAACAGTTGTACCATAAAAGTAGGGGAGTCACACTGCCAAGGCAGAGCCTAGAGCCAAGAGGGAGATCCACTAGGGATAACTGCCAAGGTTCATGCTTACACAATGAGCAATATCAAGTTGATGCTAGGAGTCCACAACGGTCTGACAAGAAGTACATGTTTACTGAGCCGATCAAAAAGATCCTTCTCAAAATCAAGCACCACACCTTTTTTAAATGGCTAGCTAAAATGTATGGGCCTCCTAATATGAGAAAAAGAGATCAAAGGTGCGAGTATCACCAAGATCACAACCACTTGACAGATAAATGCTACACCCTGAAGGATCATTTGGAGGATTTGCTAAGGGATGGTCATTTGTCCGATTACCTTCAAGTGAGGGCTGCACCAGCCAACGCCTTCACCATACGGCCAAAATCTTCCCCACTTAGCATAATTCAAGTGATCTACAACACCCCATCTTTGAACAGGGTAAACTCGATTCAGGTACATCCGGCTGAAAGATCCACACAGTCCCATCCAGAGGTAAGATCGCAGCCAAAGAGGCAGTGAAGGAGGCCAACCAATGAGATTAGCTTTTTTTATGATGATCTCATTAGACTCACCCTTCCCTATGATGATGCCCTCATAGTAGAGTTGAGGGTAAACAAATACTTTGTCAAGTGAATCCTAATTGATCAGGGAAGTACTTCGAAAATCATGTACTGCAAAGCTTTCCTTAAACTTGGCCTTAAGGATGTGGAACTCAAGCCAACCAATTATATCTTCTTTGGCTTTAATGCCAACGCTGAATACCCTCTTGGTAAGATTGTGTTGCCAGTCCATGCCGGCATTAAAATAGTAGATGTGGAATTCCTAGTTGTCAAGCTCTCATATTCTTACAATATTATTATGGACTGGACGTGGCTCCATGCAATGGAGGCCATGCAGAGTACATACCATTAACTATTGCAGTTCCCTACTGAGTTTGACAATAAGCAAATTCAAGGATCTCAAAAATCGGCAAAGGAATGTTACCTTACGACTCTTAACAAAAAGAAAAAGGAGTGTAAGGTCAACTTAATAAAGATTCTGAATCAAGAGATTCTTGAAGATATGGGGAATACTCCAGCATAAAAAGTAACCAAAGAGTCAGATCGAGTCAAGATTTCTACAGATCCGGAGAAGCCTTTAGAGTAGATCTTGATGTTACTGAACAACAGGAGTTAGTTGCCTTTCTTCTCAGTATCATTGATGTTTTTGCACGGACCCCATATGAGATGCTTGGAGTTTACTCGAACGTGGTTGACCAAGTAGAGAGAACCCGAGGCAGGCAATGTAACACTCCAAAAATTTTTCCCTCCGCTCGAGCGTAGGAGTTGATGCTCGAGCGGACTAGTGAGGCTTCCAATACTTTTGCAGTCTGTCCATGATTCTGAGAGTTGTGAATTTCTGCTTGAGCGCAGGAGTGGTCGCTTGAGCAGTCGGCTTTGTTAGTCCGTTCGCTCGAGCGCAAGATTGGACGCTCGAGTGGTCCGCTTAGGATTGCTCTAAACATTTTTATTATTATATTTGGAGCCTCCTTATTTTATTTTGGGACATTGATCGAAGTGGTAACATCATGGTAAAGTAAGATTGGACCAAAAACTTTAATTCGGATAATTTGCTTACAAACAGCCGTCACTCTTTTGCCTTTTTCTTTTTCCACATTTTGAATTTGGGTGTGAGGCTAGAACCGTTGGAAAGCATGTTTCCAAGGATTCGATTTGGACATAAGAACGACCTAAAATGGAGTCCGGATGAAAGAGTTATACCCGTTTGAAGTTTTAGTATCTGTGCTGGAAGCAGGTACGCTCGAGCGGGAAAAGAGGCGCTCGAGCGGACTGTGCGAATTTAGCAACTTAAAAAGTGATTTTCTAGAACATTCTTTGTACTTTCCATTTCCTTCTTCCTTCCTCTCACCCTAGGTCCGAAAACCCTAGATTTTTTATCCAAATACCTTCCATTCCTCAGATTTGGCCAAGATCTCTTACCAAAAAGTGAAGAAGGCTTGAAGAACTTACTTTTCAACTGATTGGATTTTGGATTTTCGAAAGGATGCTCTTGATCTAGCTTCTTTGCTTTCTTTTTGATGTAGGGGTTCTAGTTCTCCTTCAATGCTCTCATTTATAGATAGATTTGTGGTATTTTCTTATATAAATACAAAATTTATATTTTTGAGCATATTATGTTAAATCATGAGATTGGGGGTTTAGGGTTTGAAGTGTTGGGGTTTAATTTTTGGATTATGTCACACCCCACTTTTTATTACTCGAATTTCCATTGCCAAGACCATTACTATAAATTCAACTTTAGAGATAGCGTACAGAAGCTCATTATATTTACAAGGAATACATAAATAATAATTCTCTCATTCGAACATAAAATGAATGCAAGAGGAGCATATCCGAAAAATTTCCCGAGGGCTTACATCTTAAAAAGAGACAATGGGCTCAACCTTTTTACACAAATGGCATTCCACCCGCAAATAAAAGGCCCCCGTGGCCAACAGATAAGGAAGATCCATGACCTTAAAACGCTTCTCCATGTTCATCTGAAAAAGAGTAGCAACGTGGGATGAACATATAGTCCAGTAGGGATCTCAACATGATCCTCAACAATAACAACCTATAGATAGCTATAATCATGAATGCCTAGTCTCATACTGTATAAATAATGTGATGGTTTATACAGAAATATGTGCATATATGTACCTTTTTATCAAAATCATAAATTTCATTCCATAACGTAAGCAATTCACCCTTCTGTAGACACCCCATTTTTGACCGCCCTTAAGACTTGGGCACCACTGATGGTTTACTTGGTGGAGAAAGGTGTGCAGGGCAAATGTTCAGTTTCTTCGCCAAGGAGAGAGGCAAATCTTTCAAAACACTTTGTTTAGGGGTTTGGAGTTGAAGAAGAGAGGAAAGGAAAGGAGAAAACTAGTTTGGGAGAAGTTCGGCATGGATCCGGGAAGAAGCGAGTCGAGCAGCCCTCGCTGAATCGGGCTCATCTATCTGTACACTTGGAGTTAATCTATGAGGCCACCACCGTTGGAAAGAAGACTTCCGGGGCTTCATTTTTCATTCAAGAATCTCTTAAATCCGAGTCCGGAGGGCGGAGATATGATTGGTTGAAGTTGGGCATCATCCCGGTTGGACCGAAACTGAGCAGCCTTCACTAAAACAAGCATAACCTTTTGCACAGTTGGATTTTTGATGCAAGGCTGGTGCCATTGGAAAGCTTACTTCCGGGGCTTCAATTTGGACACAAGATTGACCTAAAAAGGAGTTCATATGAAAAGGTTATGCCCGTTTGAAGTTGGACCTGCAGAGCAGATTTTTCCTGCCGACCGACCAAATATATGGCCGACCGGCCAAATAGATGGCCGACCGGCCAGAACAGATGGCCGACTGGCCAAATAGTTTGCCGACTGGCAGATTAAAGTAACCGTCCGACCTTTTTTGCTAGCCGATGACCTTCCGGAGTATTCTACAGATTGAATGGATGCCAGCTGTGGCAGCTGGAATGCACAGACCCTGCTCCCCATGCACGTGTGTGGCTGTTTTGCACCCTTTGCACACCCTTTGACCCCCCTAACCTTCTAGAAGCTTGAACCCTTTGGCCAAGCTTCTTGGAGAAGCTTGGGGACTATTGATGGTTGTAACGTGCTCGTATTGAACTGCATGCCTGGTATTCAGAGGTTGGATTGCTTGCAAGGTTTTAGTGAAACATTCTGCGTGTTTTAGTGCTATGTGCATTTGCAGGAAAGCAGTACAAAATCTCTGGCCAAGATGAGACAAGAATAATGCTCAGATGCATATATAACACAATTCTATGTCTATAGCTGCTTATTGGCTGTGCAGAAGAGGTGTAATTCTGAGCAATAAACTGGAATAATAAAGTAAACGCAGAAGACATAACGTCTAATTCAGAAGAGGTGATATCACCGATTAAGTAGACGGCGATGATTGCAGCGACTCTTCGGCTGAATGCGAGAGGGGTTGCCATAAGCTCACATCCAATTCGTCTACTAAACGCTCAGGAGCCAGAGAACTCTGGTGATAGGACACTGTGCGCTTCGACCGA
>NW_021026563.1:666754-678391 GCF_004153795.1 Camellia sinensis | reverse complement strand
CCCCGAGTCAGGGTTTCCTAAATTCCCCCATTAAAAAATATTTAGGTGGTGACTCTGTATCTGGCAAAGCAGTCCATGTTTGGCACTTCTTTTCAAAATCTGTTTCTCAAAACGATTTGCTAGATTTGGACTCTTTGGTTCAGATTAAGAACCGTGACACAAATCGAGTCCGAACTGTAGTGGAGGCCCGCGGGCGCGTCTACAGTAGTGAAACCCTAACTCCTGACAAGATAGGACAGGGAAACCCTACCCCTCCATAGGGGTGTTTTTGCTCTCACTTGTTTCCTATGTGCTTTTAGAGTGTGTCTTTACAGGAATGCATGTATCAGTTTGCAAGTCTGGGTATCAGTCTGAGGACGTCAGTGTTTGAGAACATCTGTTTTGAGGCAGAAGTCAGTATGGAGCACAGTCATTCAGCTACGCTCATATCTGTTTTTGGTGAAATCTAGCTGATGTGTTGTCTATTTTCTTTTTTGCTAGGTAGTCTTGGAACCATAGCTTCAGAAGGCTCCGATATCCCCTGAGTAGATTGGACTTGTGTTGATAGACTTTGTCAAGTCAGAGATTCAGTTCAAGGGCAACCAGTGTTTTCTTTGCCAGTGGTAAGGCAAAAAAGGGCCAGTCAGGCACAAATCATCAGTACATCGGTTACCCGATCAGCGGTCCTTATCCACCTCACCTGTGCATAGTTGGGCTGAGATATTTGCTTCTACCTCAAAGAGAGGATATACACCTCTTCAGTCTGATTAGTGTTTTACAGTCAGCATAGAGGACATGATGCGTCAACTCCAAGAGACCATTCAGGCCATGCAATGGGATGATGCCTGCCAAGCAGAGGTTACCGCCCGTCAGGCAGAAGTTGTGGCTCAACAGACAGAACTAATTGTCAGACTTCAACAGCAGCAGCAACCCCAACAAGCTGGAGCGTCTGCTTCGCATCTACCCCCACCCCCACCTATGGTTCCAACACCCGGGGAGGTGACTCACGTCCAGGAAAATACGGACTTTCCGACAGGGCCAGTCCCACTTCCAATCCCACCTCAGATGTCTAAAGCACCAGCTAATCCTGTGGACACACTGTTCGAATTCGAGGTGGATCCAACCGCGCTGAAAGTCAGCAAGCTCGAGAAGCTATTTAAGTAGGCCCAGGGGTTTAACTCGATCCCGGACATTGAAGATAGATATACTGATTCAGCAATGACATTGTTGGACAGGTTCAAGATGCCTCACATCGACCGTTTTAACAGGTCAGGAGATCCCATGGTCCACCTGAGGTTGTTTTCAGATGTTTTGTGCTCGATGGGCTTGACAAAATTACAGAAGCTCTCCCTTTTTGGTCGGACCCTGTCGGGTATCGCGGCCATTTGGTATGCCAAGTTGGAGGACTCAGTAAAAAGAAGCTGGGAAGAGATGGCTGAGGCCTTTGTCGCCCAATATTCATACAACACCCAGATCGAGGTCACAACCCGTGATCTTGAGATGACCAGGCAAGAGCCGAAAGAGGGCTTTTCTGACTTTGTCACTCGATGGAGGGCCAAAGCCTCCATGATGACAACTCGGCCGCTTGAGAAGGATCAGATAAGAATCGTTGTGCGCAATCTTCAACCCAAGCTCATACAGAGGATGATTGTCTTACCCTTCCCTACCTTTGCTGACCTCCATGAGATTGGGGTATAGATAGAGGATGCTATAAAACAAGGTCTAATTGACCACGAAAGGGAGTCACCCAAGAAGGTTTATATACGCAGTTCGAATGCGACCACCAGTGGTGATGCAGCTGCAAGATCTTCTGAAGTTGGAATGGTCGCCACCACTCGGAAAACAGTCACCCCTTTTGTTGGTGCGTCCAATCCAAACCCCCAAACTTCGAACTATCTACCCTGAGGCAAGAGGGTTTTCACCCCACTTTATATGCCTTTGTCTAAAGCTCTAGGCGTCCTACTCAGGAAAGGACATTTGAAACCGTTAGGACAATGGCCTCTACCCGATCCTCTCTCTCTAAAGCATGACCCGGCTAAGTACTGTGCCTTCCATCAACAAACCGATCATGACACTGACAAGTGCATCCGTCTTCGCCACGAGATACAAGATCTGATTGACAACAAGGTCATTGTTGCACCAGGTCCTACAAAGTCTATCGGCACTGGATCAGTGAACTTGGGGGATAATGTGATTATGTGATCGAGAGATGAACCACCTGCGGATAGCGCTCAGTTTACTCCAGATATAGTGGATGGCACGCACTGTTTTTTTAGCATTGTGCAAATGTTGGTTATTTTGCCTTTTTGACTTGGGTATTGAGTTGGTTTTGTTGTGTTGTATTGAGTCAGTCTTTTTACACTGAGTCAGTTGCGTTTGTCTTGTTGTATCGAGTCAGTCTTGTTGTGTTGGAGTCGGGTGATTTCGGGGGCGTTACCTCGGACATCGCTATCTTGTTTCGTATTTGTCTTTTACACCCTTTCTTTTGAGTTTGTTTCTACCATGGGGCCAGTTATGCCAGAAGATCTGAATGAAACAACAGTGATTTTCATGCTTTTGTGTTTGTTTCTGCCTTGGAGCCAGTTGTGCCAACAAATCTGAATGAAATGGCAGTGCTTTTAACCTACTTTTCTGTGCCTCGAAATCATTGCATTGACCTAAGTTTTTCAAAACTTTTTTAACACTGTGATGAAAACAAAGATGAAGGAATTCCTCGGGATTTGCAAAAATTTGATCAAATTGAGAGGAAGAGATGCATGCTAAGCCCTTAATGAATGAGATCATGCTTGTTAATGTGAGTACTGAGAAAGATCCTAGCTTGATCCAGATTGGTTCTACATTGTCTTCAGCGCGAGTGACTAGTCGCTTTCTTAAAAGATTTCAAAAAAATGTTTTGTGTGGTCCCGCGAAGACCTGTGTGGAATCGCTCTTGAGATTGTGCAGCAGATGATCATTCTCAGCCTCGAGACTCGACCCCTTTTGCTTTCAGACCTTGAACTTGGATTCAGAATGTTTAATGGTCAACCACAATGTGAGGCTTATATGTCCAGAGCAGAAGCAACCCTTGAACTAGGGGCAAGAAAAGTCAGATCAAGAAGGTCAAATGTGATCAAAAGAAGCTTGCAAAGCTAGATCAGAAGTAGCCCTTGAACTAGGGGCAAAAAGGTCAGATGTGTTCAAAGATTCAAAAGATGAGTTATCCCGCAAACCAATGAAGACTGGCAAGAAAGCCAAATTCGAGAAACAGAGAGAAGAAAATTTTTGCTAATTCCAATCCATAACACTAGGGGCAACTTCAGCCCCCATTGGATGGACTCCTACATCATCAACAAACGGCAGCCATTCTCCTGGATTCAGATGGCTTCGAGATCTCAAAACTGATCAACATGGTCAAGTTATAACTTTTTTATCCTTGAGAAGCTCACTGGGTCGAAAACCCAGAAGGGCGACCCAGAAAAAAGTTAAAGTAAGAAAAAGAAAAGAAAAGAAGAAAAAAGAATGAAAAGAAAAGAAAAGAAGAAAAAGAAAAGAAATGAAAAAAAAAAAAAACAGAGCTCGCAAGGTTGAAAACCTGAAAAGGCGGCCTTGGCAAAAGTTAGAGCGTAAAATGAGAGGTTAATACCCGAGTGTACCTTATCCCGGAACTATGTTTAGCCTGATTCCCATGTTTGGGATACGTAGGCAACTTCATCCTGAAGTTCGGCCCCAATCATTTTTAGCCTGCTTGGCTCATCCATGTTGATTGGTTTATCCTTGTTCAACTCAGCTATCTTGTCCATGTACAAATTGGCTCGTTTTCGTTCAAATTCAATTGTTCTATTCCATTGGAAGATTCAGCTGTAAGATAATTCAAGTTCAGATCTGAGATTGTGTATCTCAAGAGTAGATTCCGTGTAGGTCGAGCAGTGGTCGTTTGCAAAAATAGTTTTTGAGGATTTTTAATGAGGTTGACTAATTCTCTCAAAAATTATTCTATTTTTCAAAACTGGACCATTTCTTGGACCCAAAAAAGGAAAATTTTCAGTGCTCACAACCTAACTTGCATGATTTTGAATTAGAAAATCGAACAAGTATGTTAATCTAACTCTCATATTGGTCAAAATTGTTTTAGTAGAAAGCAAAAACAAAAAATGGTTAAATGATGAACTAGGGGCACAGTGAGTCAGGCTTCTTGTCTTTTCCCCGTTGTCAACATACTTGCCAGAAAGGGCGTCATATTCGCTAGAAAGGGCACAACTGAAGCTAACAGCAAAGAGCCGAAAGCTCTCTCATCCTCCAAACAACGAGGTATCAAGTTAAGTGCGAAGCACGAACTGGAATGGAGCAGGATATTCCACTCCCTCATCTGGACAGATTTGATCACATCCAAACTGGCCAAGGGCATTGTCAACCGATGTCAATTGTAGATCTGTTACGCATCTGGTCGCACCGCAACCCCTCTGTGGGAAAGCTCATTGTTGTAAGCAGAAGAATGAGAATCTGGTAGAATACTAGGGGCAAGAGCCCACAACTTCCTGCTTATTCACCAACCACACCCAGGGGAGGGGGAAAAAAAAAAGAGAAAGATTGAAGAATAGAGAGATGCATGCTGAGAGAAAAAGAGAGAAAATGACTTTTTCAGAAAACAAGAGAGTGAGTGCCTGAGTGATGTAAGAATCACAAATGAGAAAAGGGTGGGAAACAATACCCGAAGAAATAGGCTCCCTGTGCACATTTGAGTCTTGTGTTTTGTTGTGTTTTTGTTTGTCTCGATTCTTGTTTTGAGTCGTTTCAGGTGTCAATAGATGTGTTTAGGTTGTTTTACCTTTGTTTTTCATTGTTGAGTCATTTTAGCTGTGTTCAGTCGTAGGCTCAATACCCGATTAAGAACTCGTTTCTCAATTTCAAATTCAAGAATAAAATCGCTTTGTGCTCAGAGTGCAGTGTCGTGCTCCACATTTGTGCAAAACAGGATTTGTTCTTTCATAAACTGCAGGGTTCAACCCAGGTCATGTGATAATAGTAAAACCAGGACCTATCTGAAGCTATATAGGTTCCGGACTGCAAAGCAAAAGAAAATAGGGAAAATGTGGGGCATCTAAGTTTGTTTCAACTTTAAAAATTTCCAGGATTGTATTCCAAATGTACCTTCTCATGTCTTGTCAATGCTCCGAAGTATGAGTGTGCCTCTACCTTAAGCTCAAGATCAAGCTTGCTTCAAGCTAGAATGGCGATCAGAAGTGCTCTCCCCAAGTACCATTCCCTGCCAGAGGCATCTTGGTTGTGTTTGCAATGAGTTCCTAAGAGACCAACTGCGACGGTGAAAATTAGAGTTCGAATGGCTGATGCCTAGAACGCAAAGGTTCGGGATTTCCGAGACTAAAGTCTGGTTTAAATACCTAGGGGTGTATCCCCGACTTAAAATCTGTATGGAAGCCCTATAGATTGAGGTAGCGGGTATGGGCCTTGATTCTAGATACTAAACCAACCTAGTCTGTCACCCCGTTGGAGAATAGGAAAAGTTGTGAATATGATCGGGAAGAAAAACGGCATCTGTGGCTTCTACATATAGAGGTTACTCCTTGTCAGTATTTCAGGACCTTTGTACTGTGAGTTGAAGGTAAGTGTTCGAAGAACACAAGGGAAGATCCCCGTTAGAGTAAAGCGGTTCATCGGCACTCACCCCATTACCCAATGAGGTACTTTCTAAAAGCCGCCTTGTCTATTCACTGTAATCACATCACCTTTGTGCATCTATCGCACTCATTTATTTTGTGCATCTATCGCACTTATTCACTTTGTACATCTGGCGCACAATTTCATTACAATTGTGTATTTGTGGTACAGTCTCGTACCTATCTCTTTTATCTCAGGATGCGTGGAACGCGCTCCTGATTGTTTGGTTTGTTTTCGGACCTCTTCTTACGATTTCGGCATGGTTAGAGTGTCCCTTTCCTCACACGATTTCAACGTGTTTAGAATTCATCTCAGGTTGCGTTGTGCGCGTACCTGGGCGGTTATTTTTGGGCATCTTCTCATGATTTCGACGTGGTTAGAGTGTCCCTTTCCTCACACGATTTCAGCGTGTTTGGAATTTATCTCAGGTTGCATCGTGCGCGCACCCGTGCGATTTGTTTTCGGACCTCTTCTCACGATTTCAGCGTGGTTAGAGTGTCCATTTCTTCACACGATTTCAGCGTGTTTAGAATTTATCTCAAGTTGCGTCGTGCGCGCACCTGGGCGGTTTGTTTTCAGACCTTTTCCCATGATTTTGGCGTGATTAGAGTGTCCCTTTCATTACACGATTTTAGCGTATTTAGAATTTATCTCAGGTTGCGTCGTGTGCGCACCTAGGCGGTTTGTGCTTTGCCTCGATTTACGAACCAGGCTTCGTTTTCTCTGTTTTCTCTTCCCAAAGGGAGGGAGAGGTCTTGTAGATCATCTCTCAGTGGCCGTAGGCTACGTTTCGTGATCGTAGGCCGTTTTGCCCGTTTGGAGTCCGGTTTTTGATTTTTCGGAGCCGTTGGCCGTGTGCCTCGGTTCGGGACCGCTTAACCACCTCCGTTTGCTCCAGTTTTTGGCATGCATCTTATTTACTCCCTTTTGAGGGACACTGCGGTCCAAGAGACCAACTTTGTAGTCGGACACCACTTCCGGTGCCTAACAGCCCACTTTCGGGGCCCCGAACTGCGTGTTTTGGCTCCCGAACCTTCATTCTGCATTTTTAGGCTCTAACCCGAACTTGAGATAGTCATATTTTGAGGTCCTTTTCATGTTTGATTAAGGACCTTTTGCTGTTTGAGATCTCCTACTGCCACTTGCTTCTTTACCCCTTTTTTAGGCCTTTTCTTGCATGATAGTTTAGACCTACTTGTATTTATTTTCGTGGCTTGTCATAAACTACAAAGTGTCTTATTTTGAGCCCCTCTTCAACTTTGTTGAGGGGCTCTCTTCGGTTTGAGATCTCCTACTATCACTTTCCCCTTTATCTCCCTTTTAGGCCAATTTTGGAGGGAAATTTGAATTTCATTTCCCCCCCATTTTTCCCCCTCTTTTCCACCCTCTTGTGTCTATACAACAGACCCCCAGCTGTGCTTTAGGGATTAGAAAATTTTGGTTTGGAGCTCTCACATTAAATCTCTCTCTCTCTCTCTCTCTCTCTCTACTCTAAGCCTTAAAAAACCCTTTTGATTCTTACACAATTTCCTCACCATCACCTAGCACCACATCACCACTCCATTCCAGCAGCTTGAAGGGTCTTCTCAGAGCTTAGAAGGCAGCATTTCTTAGTCCAAAACGCTGTCAAAGATTAGTCTTCAAGGGTAAGTCCTCTTCTCCCCTTTTTGACCCTTTTCTTGGTTCACATCTTAGCTCTTTGTGCTTGCATGTTGGGGCTCCGACCCTAACTGAAAATATCATTTTTTTGAGCTCTATTTCATGTTTGTTTTAGGGCCTCTCACTGTTTGAGGCTCCCTTTTTGCACTTGCTTCATTACCTCCTTTGTATGCCATTTTCTTGCATATTATTTTAGGCCTATATGTAAACTGTTTTGAGCTCTAGTCCGAACTGTAAAAAAGCTTATTTTGAGCCCTTCTTCAACATTGTTGAAGGGCTCATCACTGTTTGTGACTTCCTTTTGCCACTTGCCTTTATATCCCTCTTTTGGCCTCATTTTTGCATGATTTGTTAGCCCCTTGTGTTTGTGTTTTTGGACTTTGGTCCAAACTGTAAAAGGCCTTATTTTGACCCCCTCTTCATGTTTCATCAAGGGTCTTTTGCTGTTTGATGTTTCCTTTTTCCTCTTTGTGTTTAGACCTCTTTTTAGGCCTTATTTTGTATAGTATTTTGAGCATGCTTGTGTACTGTTTTTGGCTCAGCCACCAACTGTAGAATACCATATTTTGGGTCCCTCTTCAACATTGTAGAAGGGCCCTTCTCTGTTTAGGGACAGAAGCTGCCACTTGCTTCATTATCTCTCTTTCGGGGCCATTTTTGCATGCTAGCTTAGCCCCATTTGTGTTCACTATTTGGCCTTGCTTAAAACTGTAAATATGCTTTTTTTGGGACTGCCTTGAATCTGTCTTCATGCTTCATGATCAAATAATGCATGCTTTGTATAGCTATAGGTCATTGCGTATGCCTAATTTTGCATTTCAGGTACCATTTCATGCATCGGGTGCCATGTTTCCATGATTCGGGGCTGTTTTGCATCATATTTCGCTTCTGAAATTTGCATGTTTGCATATCATATTTCATGCCTTGCCATGCCTTGTTAGAGTGGCATTTGTGCCTTAGGTTCGGTCCTCGGTTTGCATGCATGTATGCACGCATTTCGAGTGTCTCATTTTCATCTCATGGCCTCTTATGTGAGTGTGGCTGAGGTCCATTCATGTTGGTGTAAGTCCCTTATGCATTGCGTATGCCATTTCATTTCATAACATTGTGTATGCTAGGTTGTATGTTAGCGCATTGTATATGCCATGTTACCTCGTGCATCATGTATGCCATTTCATAGCATTGTGTATGCTAGATTGTATATTAGTTGCATTCATGCATGTCATGCATATTGCATTTTGCTTGGGATAGGAGTTAGCCCGAGCACGGGAAACGAGGGACGTTTCGTACTTCGAGTGACGGAACATGTCTCAATTCCCAATCACCGACGCTCCGGATTATCCATGATGGAGTTTAGGTTTTGTTGTGTTTCTATGTGCATTCATTCCATATTAAGTCGTGCAAATCGACTCCTCGGCCATCATGCATCGATATGCGTGATTGGTGGCACGAGGATCGAGGCATGCATATATTTGTGAAAATACATTGCTATGCCCCTTTCCTGCTCTCTGTTGCAGCAAATCAAGAATTAGCAACCTTCCGGAGCTTGGCGCGCTTTCTAAGAATAATTGTAAAACAGAGGCTAATTGGGGCATCCTAGTGGATTTCCGCGCAAGGCAGCCCAAACATACATCACTCATCAAAGTCGAGGCAATCCCTGGCTTGCATGCCAGTTTATAGCTTTCTTAGATTAATTTGTAAATTAATTAGGATATTTGTATTTATTCGGGACTGTATTATTTATTCATTTGGGACTGTATATTATTTATTCGGACCCTCTGTGCGAGGGCACAACTGTAATAAGTGTGCGTGTGTGTGATGTATGTCTTCCAACCCCACGTCTTTCTCCTTTTTATTTACCCGCTTATGATGGTTAGATTAGGGCATGTTTCAATTAGCATACAGTATGATAGCATGTCTGCATTCATTCATCTGTTTTGCATGCACCGGGCTCGGCGCATCATACTAACTGCATTGTATTTTCAATTCCAAGTTGAATACATGTTAGCTGTAGCATTTCATATGCCATGTTTAGAATAGCCGAGCCTGCTATAGTTGCATTTTTGCATGTGTTGCATTAGGCATTTCTGTATAATTAGGATCATGCATGGATTTCTAATTAGCTTCTGTTTTGGCTTGGAGTACTCGGTAAGTTTTATGCTTTAGCATCCTTGCATGCATGTGAGTGACTGCCATGATAGCATGCTTACCATGAGGCTATATGCTTATGTGATATAACTGCCTGAATGCCTGTGGGTGAAGGTTGGGTTATTTAAATTGGAACAATTCATCAAATGTGTGTTTTAAGCCCACTAGATAGTGGTAAAATCAAGTTTTTCTAAGCCCACCGGAGGGTGGCAAATCCACGTCTTAGCCTACTTGCGGGTAACACCATCAAACCATTTTCAAACTAAACAAACATGAAATGTTTTGTTCCAATTTAGACGATCCAGTCTATACTTGTATGCTGTGCGCATCACATAGTAAATCTAGGCTAATAACCGAAATAAGAACACACAATGTTTTCAAAACTTGATACCATGGTTAGTAGAGGCCGATCTTTGATCGGGCGAGCGGGGGTGCTCACGAAGTGACCTTCCCCAATCGTACCCAAGTTCCCGAGCCGAGGCAACTTTGGTGGTGACGGACATGTGGCCTTAGGCAACGAGTCAGGGTTTCTTAAATTTCCCGAAATAAAATATTTAGGTGGCGACTCTGTATCTGGCAAAGCAGTCCATGTTTGGCACTTCTTTCAAAATCTGTTTTCTCAAAACGATTTGCCGGATTTAAACTCTTTGGTTCAGATTACGAACCTTTGTAGACGTCCCCGAACGCCCCGGGAGGGAACGAGTCCCCCCGTTCCGTTCGATATTGGGCTCACTACAGTTCAGGACTCTCAAATTGTCACAGTTCGTAATCTGAACCAAAGAGTCCAAATCCGACAAATCGTTTTGAGAAAACAAATTTTGAAAGAAGTGCCAAACATGGACTGCTTTGCCAGATACAGAGTCGCCACCTAAATATTTTATTTCGAGAAATTTAGGAAACCTTGACTCGTTTTCCTAAGGCCACGTGTCCGTCATCACCAAAGTTGCCTCGGCTCGGGAACTTGGGTACGATTGGGGAAGGTCACTTCGTGAGCACCCCCGCTCGCCCGATCAAAGATCGGCCTCTACTAACCATGATATCAAGTTCTTAGAAACTGTAGACATCCTCGAACACCCCGAGAGGGATGAGCTCCCGTTCCGTTCGATATTGGGCTCACTACAGTTCAGGACTCTAAAATTGTCACAGTTCTTAATCTGAACCAAAGAGTCCAAATTCGGCAAATTGTTTTGAGAAAACAGATTCTAAAAGAAGTGCCAAACATGGACTGCTTTGCCAGATACAGAGTCGCCACCTAAATATTTTATTTCGGGAAATTTAGGAAACCCTGACTCGTTTGCCTAAGGCCACGTGTCCGTCATCACCTCCCGGGGTGTTCGAGGACGTCTACAGTTTCTAAGAAACTATAGACGTCCCCGAACGCCCCCGGAAAGGAACGAGTCCCCCCGTTCCGTTCGATATTGGGCTCACTACAGTTCAGGACTCTAAAATTGTCACGGTTCTTAATCTGAACCAAGGAGTCCAAATTCGGCAAATTGTTTTGAGAAAACAGATTTTGAAAGAAGTGCCAAACATGGACTGCTTTGCCAGATACAGAGTCGCCACCTAAATATTTTATTTTTTAGGAAACCCTGACTCGTGCCTAAGGCCACGTGTCTGTCATCACCAAAGTTGTCTCAGCTCGGGAACTTGGGTACGATTGGGGAAGGTCACTTCGTGAGCACCCCCGCTCGCCCGATCAAAGATCGGCCTCTACTAACCATGATGTCAAGTTTTGAAAACATTGTGTGTTCTTATTCCGGTTATTAGCCTAGATTTACTATGTGATGCGCACAGCATGCAAGTATAGACTGGATCGTCTGAATCGGAACAAAACATTTCATGTTTGTTTGTTTGAAAATGGTTTGATAATGCTACTCGCAAGTAGGCTAAGACGTGGATTTGCCACCCTCGGGTGGGCTTAGAAAAACTTGATTTTGCCACTATCTAGTGGGCTTAAAACACACATTTGATGAATTGTTCCAATTCAAATAACCCAACCTTCACCCACAGGTATTCAGGCAGTTATATCACGCATGCCTCTCTTTCTCTCAAATAGGATCAAGTTTTGCAAAACCTGAGGAATTCCTTCCTCTTCGTTTTTACCACCGCAGTGCTCAAAAAGGGGTTTTGAAAAAAAAACTTAGGTTAATGCAATGATGTTCAAAGCACAAAAGACAGAACACAAAGATGGAACCA